>CABEGB010000140.1:0-57782 GCA_901521435.1 Crematogaster levior
TCCGGACATACGGACATACTTACAATTAGTAACTCAGTAGCTCTTAGTATGTATCTGGGATATTATAGAAATATCATAATCTATCGTTGTGATATTCTCAGAACGTTCTTTGAATCTACCCGTGCTGTCTGGGAATCGGGTGAAACAATCACGGCATAGTTAGCAACAATTGACCAATTTGAGCGATGCATTAGAAGAAAAGAGGCCATTTACTAGCCAAGGACGTCGTAAAGTGATCTTGCTTCATGACAATGCTCGACCACATGTTAAAAGCGACTCAGGACCATATTTTTGTGTTTGGCTGGGAATTTCTTCCGCACGCAGCTATAGCCCAGACATGGCGCCTTCCAATTACTACCTATTCCGGTCGCTGCAGCATCATTTGGCTGATACACATTTCGTGAGATTTGAAAAGATACGAAAATGCATTGATGACTTTATCGCTTCGAAACCGGTGAACTTCTAACGTCAAGGAATTCGCAAGCTACCTGAAAGATGGCAAAAGGTCGTTGATGCAAACGGAGAATATTTCGCTGATTAATTTTTTTTGTTTGTTTTTGAATAAAAATTGAATTTTACAAAAAAAGCTCAGAACTTTTTGTACAACCTAATAACAAATATACGAAAATTTTTTATTCTCATTGATCTTGCTTCACTTGTATACATATTGAATATATCATATATAATGTGCGTACGCACGCACGCAAGCACAGAGAGAGAGAGAGAGAGAGAGAGAGAGAGAGAGCTTTATAATCTTATTTAGATGGTAATTATTTAGAATAGGGAACCACCCCCTTATGACCTTGACATATGTTGTCAAGATCATTTTCCTGAGGTCATCCGACCTTCGGAAGGTTTTAGCCCTCGATCACTACTCGTTAAAAAGTTATAATCAAAAAGTTTGAAAAATGTGGCCACATGCGTATGCTCTGTAATCAATCTTTTCTCAAAAAGTGCGAAATTTGCGAAACAAAAATTATTTTATTCACACATATATTTTTTTACAAATTACATTTTTAGTACATAAATAGTCTAATAACTCGTCGTATCTCGTTGTTAAAGCAAGAAATCTGTACGAAAATTTATTGTTTACTGGTTTACTTTTGGATAACGTTTCAAAGTCATAAAAAATATCAACAACAGTAGAAATGCCGTATACACACACAGTGTCGTAGAAAGAAACTTCTTTTGTTCATTGATCATTGGCGGTAAATGTGTAAAGGTGTATTCAAAATAAGTACCACATTTTTCAAACTTTTTTTGTTTATAACTTTTAAAACCTTCCAAAGGTCACTCAGGAGGATGACCTTGACAACATATGTCAAGGTCAATGGGGGTGGTCCCCTATTCTAAATAATTACCCTTTAGTCATTATATATTAAAAGTAATCTTAACTATAATTAATTTTGCTTTTAAAAGATTTTTATGCCAATTTTTTGTGTAGTATAAAAACATTAATAGTATTTATTCTTACCATCACGCCTCGCAATATAGGAGAAAGCAATAAATGGTAATCCATTTAGTCTTGGTAAAGTATTTAGTTTTTTAACAGAAAACACTTTTATGTAGTTCCAAAGAAAATAACTTATAACAACAATTGTTGCACAAATTAATGCACTAGTTACGAGCAACATTGTATTAAGCAATGATCAATGTAAAATACTAATGTAACTTGATAGAATGTTACTATGAAAATAAGGATATCGTTGACTTCGTAATGCTTTTATATGTTCCCCACTAATGACCTTTTAACTCTTTAATCAGTTTTATTGTCCACACTAAGCACTGTCACAAAGATACAGTTACAAAAATATTCGGACACCTATATAATTTTACTTTTAGGCTTTGTATTTTAAATAAACATGCAATAAGTAAATAAAAATATTTTAGATTATGTTCGAGTATAGTTTCTAGTTGATAAATATGTAAAACCTTTATTTTATTATGCACAGTTGTTTAAATAATAAAACAAAAAAGTAAATATAGCTTATTTTTATGTCACAAAAATATTCGGACATTTGGTATCCGTAAATAGTTTTCCGATTGCAACTAAGGAATGGCAACAATGTTTGTAGCTAACTTCTCTGTAGCTAACTTCAGCTTAACGCTGAAGTTAGCTACAGAGAAGTTAGCTACAAATGTAAGACACTCGTGTTTCGAGTTTGTACGTAATGGGTCGCAAAAACAAAAATACCTCTTTCAATATGCGACAATTAGTAATTTTCCATCGAGAGAAAGGAAAAACAATTCGTGAAATTGCGAATATTTTAAGAATAAGTAAGAGTACAGTACGGGATATTATAAAAAGATATAAGTACGAAGATAGAATTGAATCTATCCCTCAAATTGGGCGTCCGCGTATTCTTAATAATCGTGACAGACGTAGTATTATTAATAAAATTAAGAAATATCCAAGGATAAGTACTCCAAGATTGGTGTCAATGTTAAGTGACGAACACGGAACCGTTGTGCACCCGGAAAATGTAAGAAGAGTGTTACGATCAGAGGGCTATAATGAACGAATAGTTAGGAAAAAGCCCTACATTAATGAAACAAACAGAAAGAAAAGACTCGAGTTTGCAAAGGGACACATAACAAAAGAAAATGAATGATGGAATAATGTTATCTTTGCTGACGAAAGCAAATTTAATGTCTATGGAAGTGATGGAAGAATAAGAATGTGGAGGAAACTAAAAGAAGAGCTGAAGTCAAAACATTTACAGCCAATAGTTAAACACGGCGGCGGTGTAATAGTCTGGGGCTGTATTTCCACTCATGGAGTTGGCGAATTTTTATCGATGGTATTCTCGATAAAAACAAGTATTTGAGTATTTTGAAGGACAATTTTAAAAAGAGTGCAATTAATATAGGGATCGAACAAAAATTCAAATTTTATCAAAATAATGATCCGAAACACAAGGCTTGGATTATACAAGAATTTTTGTTATATAATTGCGCTAATATTATAAAGCCACCTTCACAATCTTCCGACTTGAATCCTATCGAAAATTTATGGGATGAATTAGACCGACAAATTCGGAAACATGTCATAAATTCAAAAGAAGAATTAAAAGAAAGGCTTAAAGAAGAGTGGCAGCATATTAATAAGGATTATTTAAAAAAATTATTTCTAACATGCCAACACGTCTAAGACATGTTATACAACAGAAGGGATACCCTACAAAATATTAATCTTTTATGAATAATTGTTATCTTAGTTTTATTAAGTTTAATTCTGTATTGTTTTTTACAAGAATTCTTTTTTGAACGCGTTCTCTTGCGATGCGCATACTTGACGCTTTTTTGTACTTTTTTTTGTAAAAGGTATAAAAGACACTCAAGAAATCGATTATGCCTATCCAGAAACGTAGCCGTTATTATAGTCGATAAATCTTAATCCGAATATTTTTGTGAGACAGAAATGAACTAGCTTTTGTTTTTCTTTTATTATTTAATAAGCCGAATGTTGTAAATAAAAAGTTTGTGTATTTTTGTTATCTATAAACTATATTGTAACGTGAAATAATTTTTTTGTTTTGTCAATTGTAAATGTTTTGTAAATACAGAGTATTGAAGTCAACTTCTATTGATGTCCAAATATATTTTGTGATCGACTGTACATTGTCCACGACTCGGCAAGCTTACTCCTATCGTCTTCTTCCCTACGTCGCACGACTTTCGCCAAGATTTATCGGCTATAATAACGGCTGAACGGCTACGTTTCTGGATAGGCATAATCGATTTCTTGAGTGTCTTTTATACCTTTTACAAAAAAAGGTACAAAAAAGCGTCAAGTATGCGCATCGCAAGAGAACGCGTTCAAAAAAGAATTCTTGTAAAAAACAACTTTAATGTATGTTGAAAACTTTCGGTAAAAGATTATTCAAATCTTCCCTCAAAAAAGTAATGATATAAAAAAATTACGCCAAGTATAAAAAAATGGGTTTGCCAACAGAAGAGAGAGAGAGAGAGAGAGAAAAAGAGAGAATTCGAAAAGAATTTTTTTTTGGTCCCCGATTTACAAAATGAATTCTTTTTCCATCCCATTTCTGTTCTAAAAATATTTTCAGCATTCCAAAAGACTTCACTTTTATGTCACCATTTGCGAGTTCTTTTTTAGATTCAAAAAGAATTCCTTTTCGAGTCCATAAGAATTCGCAATGAAAAGGAATTCTTTTTTAGTTCATTTCGAACAGATTACGCAAATTCGAAAAGAACTCAAAAAAGTGAATTCTTTTTGAAATCAAAAGGATCAGTTGTGCTATCTGGGTATCGGACGATTTATTAAAGCACAACAAATATATGGCATTGTAATATCCAAGTAATAATAATAAATCCAAATCTACGATAAGAATTATATTATTAACAAAACAGCTGTCTCTATAACCCTCGTATTAATTATTCAATTTTATTATAAGCTATATTAAAAAATATATTTATCTATATTATAAGGCTCTATATATTTATTAATTCAAAGCTTATTTATAACAATGTATTAATTGTCCTCTTATCATTTTACATTTGGATATAATAAATTATAACTTACCAACAATGGAGTTGCACTCAAAGAATATTGGAAAAAAATGAAAACTGACTTCTTTTCTTTGATGATTGTGTCTTGACTGAGGGAGAATCATCAGTTGCCGCATTAGATATATTGGCCAAGCTATCTTTTTTTTTTTTTTTTTTTTTTTTGGTAAGGCGGGAGAAATCCTTTATGGATACCCACGGGTTTGGGGGACCCGTGGGTTATGTGGGAGTCCCCTGGGAAGAGGTCCCAGGTATACCCACTAAAACTCCCGCCGGTGACCTTCCTTACCCGGATTGGAGAGGAGTACGGCATCGCCATGCAGCACTTCGTTCTACTCCCCTCCCGGGTGCGACCATTTCCGGTCTCTTCCTGTGAGCGAGGTCAATGTATGCGACCCCGCTCTAGTCTATCCATGTTATGGAGGGAAGGTCGGGTCACCTCGACCTTCCCCTGTCCACCCTGTGTGTGTTGGTAGGGAGGGACTGGAGTCGGACAGGAGCCCCCGCTCCTATTGGCCCAGCTATCTGTCGAAGCAGAATCTGATGATCTTTGAGGTAGCGTAACCTCAAGAGTAACGTAAGAGATTTCACCACACTTGATAATGACCATGCAACATGTGAGAGAATTATAAGTTCACTTCGGAGGGAATTTCAAATAAGGAAAACAACTACTTCAAAAAAATTTCTTGGGATAAAAGTAGAATGCGATAGTGTAGGAATACATTTAAATCAGAATGAGTATATGATTGAGAAATTGTTAGACTTTTGTTAAATTATTAGTTAATAAATATACATTTTATTATTACATTCCTTGTGTTACAATAAAGAAAAATATTAAATCAAACCACCAACATGATATACATAAATAATTGTACAAAAGTATAGTCTTTTACATTTAAAGTATTTTTACATTATTGTAAATATCGTTCCTCAATTATGACTTTTAAAGGCTTTTCAGTAGATAATAGCATGTCAAACTTCAATTTTATTTCATTTATTTTAATCCTTTTGTTTACTTTAAATACGAATGTTCGTACCAGTGTTGCTAAGATAACTTTCATACACATCATTCCATATTTCATACCTGCAAATTTGCCAATTATTTATAACTTAATTTTTCCATGATACTTTAAAATTTATTTAAACTTACCTATACAATTCCTTGGTCCATTACTAAAAGGCATGTATGCGTAACAATTTTTTTCTAAAGGAAATCTGTCCGGATCAAACTTTAATGGGTTGGGCCAATATTTCTCGTTTCGGTGTAATTTTAAAATGTTTATGATAACATTTGCACCTTTTGGTAAAGTAACTTCTCCTAAAATGTGTACTTTTTTGTAATTAAGAGATTATTACAAAAGCATAATAACAATAAATAAAAGAACCGAAATTTATTACAGTGCGTATACGTATGTTGGCAAAACGATATTGCACATAGAAAATTAAAATTTCCTTCTTTTTATTTTATTATTCTTTATAAAATGTATAATAGTAAAATAATAATATCTTTTTTACAACTTTTAAAATATCGATATCAAATACTTTTGTAATAGAAATATTCAAATACAATTTTATTTTTATTTTATACGAAACCAAATTAGAATTGAATAAAGATTGACATTTTAACATCTCTAAATCTCAATTTATATATATATATGATATATGAAAAAAAAAATTCTCATAAGAATTAACAATATCTGATTGTTATAAAAGGTAAACTTGTTTATAAAAGGTAAACAAACCTATTTTTATTTCTTCTGTTACTTGTCGTCCAATTAAAGGTGCTGGAGGGAAAATTCTTAGAGTTTCTTTGATAACTCCGTCCAAATAATGCATATATTGTAAATTGTCATATTCAATAGGTGCATCCTCTATCGTCTTTTTCCCATATATTTCTAATAATTCCTGGTACACTTTTTCCTTTTTCACATGAAATAAAATTAAATATTCATTAAATATTCATTAAATATTCATTTATACATATATAATATAAGTGTAGAAATTTAATATGACACATTAAATAAAATATTTATTTATATGTATATATATATATATATATATATATGTTTGTGTGTGTACAATTTGTCAATTATGATTGCGCGTCGCATGTGTTTTCGTAGTGCACGCGCGCAATACTTTGTAAATTCTACAATATATCAATTATGATTGAAATCTATTTATTTTCTAGTCATAATCAAAGCGTTGATATATCAATCTAGATATGATAATTATAAAATTTTAATAAAACATTGTATATATTGTGACATATACTTGAAAAACTTATAAGTACATGTTTTGTATATGATTATTAACATTAATGTAAGCTATTTATTTTTAAAAATATTTATACGAACCAGATCTAAGTTATGTTAATAACAACCGTATTAACGTAATGGTTCGAAACATTGTTACATATTATTACAACATAAGTGATATGATATAAATGCGAAAACATATCCTTTTGATTATTGTTACTTAATTATATTTTATATTTTAAAATTATATCGTTTACAACGTTTCATTTATTTAAATAATAAATTTAATCGTCTTTACATATACGTACGAAATAAATATACATACTTGCACTTCTGGAAAATTCGCCAACATGAAGATAATAAAATTTGTAGCAACAGTAATTGTGTCACTGGCCTATAAGCATAAATATTTATTTAAATCAAACAAAAAGAAATAGGATTTGGAGTCAGTGACAAGGAATTTATGTCGATGTTTTACGGAAGACATTCCAATCTCACACAGCTGTTGTTTTTTAATATTTTGATATTAATTCATGATAATTAGTTCTTTTCTAACAATAGAATACAATAAAAATTTTTATACCATCGTCATTGCGAAAATGAAATAAATTTTCCAAAAGAGTATTTTCGACATGCATTGCTTTTGTTTTTTAATCACAAGGAAACGGCGGCAGATGAATTCTGGTGGAAACTTATGATGATGCTCTATCAATTAGAATGGGTGAATATTGGTTTGACAATTCAAAAGTGGTGATTTTGATGGCACAAGACAACAAAAAAAGCTTGAAAATACAGATTTATAAGAATCATTGAAAAATCTAACGTAATACAGTATGTGTTGTCGGAATAGTAAACACATATTACTTAAATTGATTAAACATTTGATGCTAATAAATATTATTTTATAAATAATATTTTGTTTAAATTATTGTAAAGAACTTATTGCGAAAAATATCATCTCATCCAGGATTTGAACCTGAAACTTCTCGACTGTCGGGGGCGGGTGTCTGCTTGATATTTATTTATACTGGTGTTAATATGCGTGTTTTTTTCAATATATTTGTATCTCATATCCGTTCGGGCAATGTACTGTGTTTCAAGACTGATAAATACGATAAGACACAAATACCTTGTCATGACTTTAAGTTCTTCATTTTCCTTCATTTGATTTATTAATCATATAAGGCCTTGATATTGATTTAACATTTATTTATAACGTTATAAAATATTGTACATACCGTTAATAACATTGTCATGACATGATCATGGATCTCTTTTTGTGTAAAATTTTCTTTGCTGGATGTTTTTATTAGGATGTCGAAAAATGTTTTATCTATAACACATAATAAAAATATGTATGAATTAAAAAGACAGTTATTTATTTAATCTTGTACTAAACATTAAACTTGAACTCTCTATACTGGGAATAAAAATTGGGAAAAAACATTTTTCTAAAAGTATGTGTAAAATGAAATGCAACATTTTATGCTAATATTGTAAATATAATTATGTTAATATTCAATAGTGCAATTTTGAATAATTTTTTTGCTATTATTTTACAAACATTTTCATAAAGATCAAATTTTAAAATGTTGATATACTTACAAGTTCGATTATTTTCCTTTTTCGTGCTCGGATTATTCAAATCATGAATGCGCTGCAATATCATCTGTAAAATAAAACAAATATGTTATGTTATCTGCTATATGTATAATAAACAAAATAATTTGGAATGTTAATAAATATCTTTATTATACCTTATCAGCCGCAGAATGTAACAAATCAAAACATTTCTTCATTCTGCGCCCAAATGGAGTAAAAAAAAATAAACCATCCCAAAATAGTAATAAATTCCTTATTCTATATAAAACAGTTTTTTTTAACCTAAAACATTGAAACATTTATATTAATTTTATATATATATATGTATATATATACAGGGTGGCCCATCGAAAAGGAAACAAACTGAATAACTCTTACAAAAATGATTTTTCGAAAAAATGCAAAAACATGTCAATTATTATTGGAAGGGGGACATCTATTGACGTAAAACTCTTACCCTCAACTTCCACTTCCTAGGCGGGGGGTGGCAACCCTTAAAAATTTTAAACGGGAAGGGGGGTCGAGTAATATATCATTGGAAAGGTCTCTCAATTCTCTATAATTCTACGTTTGATTTTTTAAATTTGATCGATTTGTTTAGAAGATACAGAGTGTTTTATCTAAAACAAATAAATCTTTATAATCTTTAACCAGGCCATTAATCGGTTGCAAGAGGTGTTCAAATCGTGTTAGTTAGCGTAGTATTTGTTTGAAATGTTGATCAACATCCAATAGAAATTCTTTTTAGTATAGTAAGATATCTTACTAAAAGCTTCCAAGTTTTGAATTTATTAGTAAGATATCTTACTATACTAAAAAGAATTTTTATTGGATGTTGATCAACATTTCAAACAATTACTACGCTAACTAACACGATTTGAACACCTCTTGCAACCGATTAATGGCCTGGTTGAAGATTATAAAGATTTATTTGTTTTAGATAAAACACTCTGTATCTTCTAAACAAATCGATCAAATTTAAAAAATCAAACGTAGAATTATAGAGAATTGAGAGACCTTTCCAATGATATATTACTCGACCCCCCTTCCCGTTTAAAATTTTTAAGGGTTGCCACCCCCCGCTTAGGGGGTGGAAGTTGAGGGTAAGAGTTTTACGTCAATAGATGTCCCCCTTCCAATAATAATTGACATGTTTTTGCATTTTTTCGAAAAATCATTTTTGTAAGAGTTATTCAGTTTGTTTCCTTTTCGATGGGCCACCCTGTATATATAATATATGAGTATTTTTTAGAATTAAAAAAATTTACCTTTCCATTGCTTTTACGCACTCTTTATTTTTACTTGGTTCCAGCTTAATGCCCATCATAGAACCTTTAAATAAAAAGAATATAAAAAAAATTTTATTATTTAAAATATTAAGGCTTTAATGGCTGGACAGTTTTTAAATGTTTTAAATGTTTTTTAAAATAAAAGTTTCTTAAATAAAATTATTTGCATCAAAAACAACATTAAAAATGTTACTGAGAAAGTGTGAAAATTTCTCTGGTTTCACTATGTGAAATTATTATATACTTTTTCAGACAAATCTTTCTAACATATTTTTTGTTTATAAAGTTGGACTCATGACCTTTCCATTTCACTACATTTAAACTCCTCTATCTCATTGTGTAAAAAAATATGTTTTTGAAAAAAAAAATATTGTTTTCTGTGAAAATTTAAATGTTTTTATTTTACAAACATCTTTAATCAAATATCTTTAATTTTTACAAATATCTTTGTTGTAACGATATTTAGAGTAATCTAAATTGCACAGTAATATCTTTAATCTTTGACGTATCTATTTTAAAAAAATTATCTTATTTCGTACAGTACCTATAGACTGGCTATAGTATACCGAGATATGAACAACTGAAAGTGCACAGAGTCTCTCAAATTCTGCAGTGTGTCAACGTAAGAAAAATAAGCAAGGTACTTGAGGGTTAAATATTACAAAACATAATAGTGTATCAAATTATATATCATTTTATGTATATATATCATTATATAATGTACACATCATTATAGAATATTATTGCATAATTATATTATTATTATGCATAATTATATATAACATTATTGCAAGTAATATTTTTAAAAAAATATATAAATTATAAAAATATAAAAGAAGTACTTTTGTATGTATTACATTACATATGTACTACAACGCGACTCGGTCATACTAATTTTAGGTTTATATGATTTTTAGAATTTGTCTGTAATCACAAAGTCATAGAAAAATAATTTAAAATTTTATTAATTAAACATATGTAGTATTTTGAAAAATATTATTTTTTAAGATTTAAATTTGTCTCAAGCAACAGTACTTGATTATTTAAATTGATTTTATATCTATTCTTGAGTCTGTTAAGTTTGTATTAAATAATGTATACACTTTTAAATATTTTTAATGGCAAATATACTTTTGCTCTTTTTAATTATTTCACTTTTGATAAATTTGTAAAAAAGTCTAATATATTAATGTTTAAAATTGTTTCAAAATAAATTGACGTAATCTGTGTAATATAATATAATATCGCGTTGCTTGATTTACAAGTATTTAATTGATCAAAAACTCATATTATTAATGCAACAAAAATCTTGTAATCTTTCTGTTTTTATTAATTATATGTATATTAAATAATATACATATAAAAGTATATAAAAGTTTTTATTAATTATATGTATATTAAAATAGCTAACAAATAACATTATATTATGTCTTACCACATGCCATTTTCCAAGCACATTTCGATATATGTTCTAAAAGAATAATTTCATTTCCACTAAAATCATTTTTTTTTAATTTATGCGTAAATATTACAGATTCTTCAACAAATGTATTGAAGAAATCTCCTAACATGTGTGCACTAAATGTTGGTGCAGTATTCCTTCTTATTTTAGCCCATATGTGCCCTAAAATAATTATTATAGAAGTAAAAAGTGTAACAAACAATATCCTAATATTAAAACACACTAATATTAAATATTATAATAATATTAAGAGAAGAAGATTAGTATTACTGATTAGTATTACGGATAGGTATTAGTATAAAGAAGTAGTGCATGAAATTTGTGATACATTGTTAACAATTAGTATTATTAAGTAATATTAGGAATTATAAATAATATAAGTAAAATGTATAGTATGAAAGTAAATATATAAGATGATTTATTTTAATCTTAATAAGTAATATTTCGAAAATATGTAATTTTACAAAAAAACTTTCTAAATAAATGTTGCATGGTTTAAAGAAGTATAAATAATGGTAAATTTGCATATTTTCGAATATTTGTCTGTTAAGATTAAAATGAATTATCTTGTATATACACATGTATATCCATATTACTTTACCTTATAAATATTACTTATGTTATAAATATAGTACTAAAATATAAGTGATTAGAATAATAGAACAAATTTCTTTAAAATAATTTAAAATTATAAAGAAAGTAACTAATTACATAGTTATAAGAAAGCAAGTTTACTTTATTTTTGTAGATATATCTTACCAGGAGCAGTGAATAATCCCATACCAAATGCTGGTTCAAAAAGTTTATACAATATACTTTTATCTATACAATTTTTGCTGTTTAAAATAACCTACAACATCAAAAAATTATTAATTTTTTCACTGCATTGTAGTGATGTGCGTTTGACTTGAGTAATTAAAAATGAAATTAATATTTCATCAATTATAAATCAATTTATGATTCCCAGTTGGCAAACAAAATTCAGTATAACTCAAAAAGGATTCATGGATTGAATTCCTTTTGAATTCATAAAAAAGAATTCAATTTGAGTTCATAAAGGGTTCACTGAACTTCTATCGAATCCGTAACAATGTTTTTACCGACTCCTGAATTAGTCATCAAGAGTTCATAAAGCATTCATAAATCAATCCTGCTATGTCAGGTAAAATGAGATCTTAAAAAGTTCGTAAGACACTCACTTTTCTTTGAAAAACTTTTAAACAACTTTATACTCTATAAAATTGATTAAAGTAAATTTAATAATAAAATATTTTTTTTATACAATGCCGAATACGTAATATGATAAAACTACAGTGGATAGAAGGTAAGTATAAACTTTTTATTACAATACTTTGACATATCACACTATTTATTTTTAAATTTCGCGCTTTATATCGATATATAAATATATAGTTATATATCAACATAACTTGTGCTTATTTCCATTTTAAACTTTTTAATTTACCCGCCTTTAAAATCACGTGATTAGACATAACAAATCAGATCGTTTGAATCATTTCTTTCAGATGAGAAATTCAAAACATAAACTTTTTAAGAACTCATTATGAACTAAAATTACCTGACATAACAGGAACAGTTTATGAACTCTATATGAATCCTTTTGGTTTAGATTAAAAATTCATAAAGAATTCATGAAATTTCCTGAGTTCTAAATGAACTCTTTAAGAATCATTATTGCCAACTGGGATTAGTTGGATTATAAAGATTATATATATGTAATTTATATAAAATATTATATATTATATAAAATAATTTATATAAAGTAGGTAAAATAGCTTATTAAAATATATATAAAATAATATATATAAAGTAGGTAAAGTAACTTATTAAGATATAGTAAAAACTATATTATAATGAATTCTTTTTTTACATTTATGTCATCTGGTTCGTACATCACAACGAACTTGTTTCCCCACGAAATTTGAAAAGGAGATGAGTAGACTTCTGACATCTTTAATAAAGTGTCTAAAGGTTCTAAAAATTGAGGATATTTATAATATCTTTAATATCATGAGATTATTTATATATTACAGAAATAAAGATACATTGTAATCGTACATAACGTGTATACTCTATTTACAGTACGTTTAAATCTTTTGTGAATATTTATGTATATATACATCATATGTGTGGTTGTACATCAAATTAAATATTAGGTGTACAAAAAAGTTTTGAGCTTTAGATTTCATACAACCGAAATAACAATTTAAATTTTATATATCTTCCCGCCCTTTTGCGGTTTTAAAGCGTTGACATTTGGCTTTCTAAAATGCCATAAGGTTTGGCGTTTGATGCACATAACCTCAAAAATCAGTAGTGTTCACGATGGCAATAACAAAAGAGCATATTCGATTTTCCATCCACTTCGCGTTTCATCTGAAGAAAAATGCTGCTGAAGCCACTAATGATTTGTGCATATGAAGAGAACGCTGTAAGTCATACTACTAGGGTGACCAACTAAGGGAAAAAGGGAGGAAATTCCTCCCTTTCAATCATATTCCTCCCTTCCTCCCTTTTATCATAAAAATCGCAGAAATTCCTCCCTTTTCAAAATTTTTAAATAAAAAAAGTGCATTAGGAACACAGAAAATGTTTTTAGTTTAGCTTTGTAATACAGATAATCGTTAGCCAATCAAAAACATTATGACAAAGATAGATGCCTTACAGTCATATATAACTTTCTCTTTTGCTTAGAAGAGGAACTATCCCCACTCCTTCAAGGGTGCTTTCCAGCAAGCCGCAGTGTAACACAGGGTTTGTTCGCGTCGCAATACCCCAATATGCTCCTACTCACTCGAATACGCTCCAATCTATAGTATACGTAACGTAATACTATAGTTTGGAGCGTATTGGAGCGAGTAGGAGCATGTTGAGGCAAGTCTAGTGTCTAGTCATCTAGTGAGATATATGAGTGTGTCTCACTCATACTAGTGGACACTGTGTTACACTGCGGCTTGCTGGAAAGCACCCCAAGCATATATGTAATACTACTATATTGCTAGTCACGTATCTTCCCAATAAGCGGCATGAGCGTTGAGGGAGCGAGATAGAAAATACGGTACGCATGCGCATGTGTGTCAAAGTACATGAACTGTACATGCGCAAACGTTCAACGTTGAACGCATGCGTCTACTATGCGTACAGGCATATGTAAAAGCAGAAAGTAATATAAAAAAGTTGCGTTTATTATATAATACGACTTATTGAATTAATATTATGATAAGAAAAAATGTATAAATAAAAAAAAACGAGATACATCATCTGTTTCTTGCAATCCGCAAACTTTAATCAATTTTTTTCGTATTTCTGCTTTCTTTGGAAATCTAAAAATAATAATTTAATTATTGTGTGTGAACGATCGTGTATACTTAATCTCATTATTGTCATTAAATTTACTTGTGCAAAGAAATATTTTTAGCTTGCCCTGTTTGCCTTTTACTTTTACACTTGTAGCACGATCGCACCATTATTATTATTTTTTTATCACTTTTTATAACTTTTTATAACAAATAAAAGTAATAAAATCACAGTATTCTATACTTTGACAGAAGTATCAAGAATTACACGATTTTATTAGGGTTAAGCTGGCTCAACGCGAGCATGCGCATTTGCGTCAAAGTACACGAATTGTGGGAGTGAGAGGTTGATATATGTCTGTCCCGTGATGATTTCGTCAGCTTTTCAGCAATGTTGGCAATATAGTAGTATTACATATGACCCCAAGGCTCTCTCCAAGGCTGCGTTCCAAAACTCTACTCTATATGTCACATATACTATAGATAATAGAAATAGACAAAGACTTTCACTCAGAGTAGAGTTTTGGAACGCAGTCTAATATGTTATAAAACTCAATTGGTTTCAAACAAAATAACCTTAGGTCTATCTCCACTTCGCATCACTTAACATAACCACTAAATAAAGGTAAAAAATAAAATAAAATAAAATAATCAATTTTGCAATTAATTATTCACATTAAATTAAAAAAATTTTAGAAAAAAAATTGGTTTTACATATACTATTTCATCATTTTCTTACCATGCCAAAAGTTGGCATAGAATCGACTGACACTAGCAGTAAAATCTCTAATTCAGAAAAATGCAGAAGTTTAAATGTGGATTTGTTGTCTAAGCCAAAATACAAAATGTTTAGGCCTTTAATAAATGATAAGGATAAAGATTTCAGTAATTGTAGTGCTGTGGATTGTTTAACCTGTGGATCTCAGATAGTTGTAAAATGGAAAGGCAAAACTGCTCTAGACAAACATCTTGATACAGAAAAACACAGGAGTGTGGTACGCTCAGCTTCCAGTACAAAATCTTTAAATAATTTCTACAGAACATCAGATGAAGACTACAAAATTATAGCTACAGAAATGAAACCTTATCGTTTCACACTGTTAAACATCATCACTCATTTAGATCTTCTGATTGTAACAACAAATTGGCAACGTTTTTATTTAAAGACTCAAATATCGCAAAAAGAATGTGCTGCGCTCGCACAAAAACGGAAGCTATAATAAAAGGTGTCTTGGCGAATTTTTCAGTGGAAGAGTTTCTTGAAGACTTGAGTCAAGATTCTGCGGTTTTTAGTATTGGAACGGATGGATCCAACTATGGATCAGAAAAATTGTTTCCAGTTGTCATCCAATATTTCAATAAGAATAAAGGATTGATTACTTTTTTGTTAGATTTTCAAAGTCTAAAAAATGAAACATCTGAGACAATAGCAGAGTACTTAAGAAATACAATGGTTAAGTACAAAATCGATACCAAATGTGTAGGATACTCGGCAGACAACACTAATACTAATTTTGGTGGACGTGAACAAAATGGTACTAATAATGTTTATCATCGTCTCAAGAATATTTTGGAGAAGGATATATTTGGTGTTGGATGCCCTGCTCATGTTGTGAACAATTGTGTTCATTTTGCTTTAGATGCTCTATCAGTTGATATTGAATCTAAAATTTGTAAGATCTATGAATACTTTTCTATATACACAGTTAGAACTGAAGAACTGAAAGAGTTTTGTAAATTTGTTGAAGTAAACTACCAAAAACTGTTGATGTTTTCGAAGACAAGGTGGTTGTCACTTTTTCCTGCCGTTGAGAATATTTTAAAAATCTATCCAGCATTAAAATCTTACTTTCTATCTCAAGATCCAAAGAAATCATCAATTATTTTGATAAATTTTTTCGAAAATCCAATTAACGAGGCTTTTCTGTGGTTCATACATAGTCTTATGTCTGTATTCACACCCAGAATTAAATTGTTGGAAAAGCAGAAAAGCAGTATTTTGGAATCTACAAAAACATTACGTGATTTAGAAGATATCATGCTTGCTAGGAAGATCGATAGATTTATTCCTATTCAGGTAAAAGTTATTTTAATTTAAAACAATATGATATGTGTAACCTTAATAGTTCTCTTATTTCTTTTGAAAACTTGTATTCAATTTTTCTTTAAGTAACTCTAATTAAAAAAAGTTACTCCGCTTGCTATATTTCAAATTCAGCATCTATTGTAAACAAAACTAGACAATATTTTTTTCACGACGCTTATTTTTTTCAATGCTATTAACACATTTATTCCTATCTAGGTAAGAAATATTTTAAAACACTGTGATGTAAATCGAAAAGCAGCTATTCAGGATAATATTGAAGCGGTATATGACAGAGCCTTTCAGTATATTAATAGTTGGCTAGAGCCATTGCGGCAGTTCGACATTTTTAACTGGATGAGTTTCGAATCAGAGCCTAATTGGCAAACGGCACAAGATTGTTTTCAAATGCTTGTTAGTAAAAAATTAGTACGAATTGATGAAGGGATGTTTTTTGATCAATTCCAGGATCTACGAACCTTCTATAAAGAAAAGAAGTGTGATAAAACTTTTGAAAATCAGATTTTGAGTCAGAAGTGGGTTGAGTTTTTCAAGAGAACGCCCGAAACCAGTTGCAGCGAGCTACTGAAGATTTGCAACATTTACTTCGCGATTCCTGCGCACAACGCAAACTGTGAAAGAATTTTTAGTTTTATGAATATTCAATGGACAGATGAACGAAACCAAATGTCAGTTGATACTATAAAGGCTGTGTTAATGGTGCAATACAATTTTAAGGATGTGCAATGCCAGGACTTTTACAACAATGTTGTAAATAATAAAAAATTGTTAGACTTTTGCAAGACAATAGCTAAATATAAGGACAACAAAGAAAACGAATAATGAAAAAATTTTTTATTTTAAAAGATATTTTAAAAGTAATGTTTTACATGTTTTAGTTAATTTTTTGGTTTAAAAGACTGCAAAAAAGTCCATTAAATATGTGCTGTGATTAAATATTATTTTCAGTTAAATATATTATAATAAAAAAATAAAATATAATAATAATAATAATAAAATATAATAAAAAAACTTATAAATAAAA
Source organism: Crematogaster levior (assembly GCA_901521435.1). Taxonomy (NCBI): domain Eukaryota; kingdom Metazoa; phylum Arthropoda; class Insecta; order Hymenoptera; family Formicidae; genus Crematogaster; species Crematogaster levior. The sequence continues at coordinate 17,584 of CABEGB010000140.1, forward strand.
TTTTTTTTATGTTCTCCTCCAGTCATCACAAGTGTTTTCTCCCTTTTCCTCCCTTTTAACAAAAAAATCTCTCCCTTTTCAATTTTGGAGTTGGTAACCCTACATACTACATGTAAAAGATGGTATCAGAAATTTCGCCAAGGAGATTTCAGTCTTAAAGATGAACCACGTGCTGGACGTCCTGAAAAGATTGAAACGGACGAATTGCAAGCACTGCTGGATGTAAACTCTGCGCAAACTGAAAAGGAGCTTGCAGAACAGCTTGGCGTTACGCAGCAAGTCATTTTCGTACGTATACATATGATGGGAAAGGTTCAGAAAGAAGGCAGATGGATTCCGCATAAATTGTCCGAAGACAACAAAAATCGACGGCGTGACACTGCACTCACTTTGCTTTCAATGTTCCGGAAAAAAGATTTTCTGCACAATATCATTACAGGCGATGAAAAATGGATTCTTTATGATAACCCTAAACGTAGAAAATCATGGGTTGACCCTGGTCAACCTTCGACATCGATACCAAAGCCGAATATCCACTCAAGAAGGTTTTGCTCTGTATCTTGTGGGATTGGAAAGGTGTGTTGTATTACGAATTGTTACAACCCAGACAGCACATGATATCATTCGAATATACTGAATTCATTACAGGATATATAATATGGTGATATTCGCAGAATATCACTCACTGTATATCACGAATTATATATCTGTAGGATCTACTGCATGCAATAATCTGACAATATACCTATGGAATAGCATATTTCTGAAATATACTGAGCTCATCCGTAATATTCCGTACATTTTTCGAATATCATAAGTATATACGAATGGTAAAACCCACTGTAGATTTTATGATATAAACTAGAAATACTTGGTTCTGACTATTGCACTTATAGAATATCAGTAGATTCAGCAAGAAAACAAGCACCGTGTGCGGTGGATTTAATTTAGCTGTGATTTGTGGATGAAAAAAAGAAGACAAGAAAACTAGTGCAATAGAGTGCAAAAAGTTCAGATGTAATGGACACATATGCTACGTGGTTGCCTCGTCATCTGTTTTCCGCATTGTCTCGTTCACCGTAGCATTATGGGGTGCGTTCCAAAACACTTCATGCTCACGTCGTGTGGTGGATATGGTGGACGGGCTCAGTGGAGCTGGTGGGCTTGGTACCGACCATAGAACTTATACCTACTGGAGCGCAATTCTGTACTTGTCTACCGACGACTGTCGGTGTCGGTCGTTATCGACGATCGTCGGTTGCACGACCGACGGAACGATGCGAACCTATTCTCGACACAGGCGCTACCGACAATGGTCGGTGCAACCGACGGATTTCGGTCGTCGGTTGACGTCACAAATGGTCGAGATACAGTCACGAACAAAAGTGAGGACACATCGTAATTCCACCAATCGTGTATCGAGTCCAGGAGTAAGTCCGCGATTTTGAAATAATATAAACAATGGTGTTTTCGAACAGCGCGCTATGGGCCTTGGCGCACGTACACCACGCCGAGAGACTTGGAGAAGGGGAAGGGGGCATGCGCGCGTGGACACGCGCGAGTCGAATGAATACGTCACGTTGCGCAGAACAGATTGAGCTGTATTGCCAAGACGACTTCTATTACGATTGCGATTACGATAACGATAACGATTACGATTACGGCTACAATTAGGAACACGATTAGGAACACGATTACGATTACTATCAGTAATCGGACATTATCAGTTTCTCTTAAAATTATATTTTAATTAAAACACAATGCAGTAAATTAATCAAACAAAGCAATTAAAATTAAACAAATTTTATGGAATCACAGTTGATCGCGGTCTATGGTAGTATCAACAAACTCAAACAAGTCGTGGAGTCGCGAGTTCAACTAGCACAATCGTACAAACCACAATAATCCTCGTCCGTGTGCGTCGGTCAAGCGCTACCGATGGGTAAGGGACCCCTCGGTAGGATTGTCGGTTACGACCGACACTTGTCGTTAATTTTAACCGACACGCATCGGTGAGGAGTTGTCGAGAATAGCTCTGACCGACAAACGTCGGTAGGAAGCGCTACCGACACCGACAGTCGTCGGTAGACAAGTACAGAATTGCGCTCCTGGAAGGGGAATAGCTCATTCAACGCATAAGAAAAATCTGAAGGAGCCGAGCGAGAGAGAAAGATATATATGTGCGAAAGAGAAAGGTATATTCATCCTTTTGGTCGTAATGCGCATGTCAAAAAGCTATATAAAGCGCTCGATTCAAATTGTTCAGAAAATGCAATCATGCAATAAAAAATCTGAAAATTTTAAAATTGCCTGACTGCAACTCGAACTATGTTTGTAATTGTAAATAATCTCGAAATTATTAAATAAATCACTTTATATTAAAGTACAATGTGAAGTTTTTATAACTTATAATTAAAATAATAATGCAGTTTATTTACTTGAATTAAAATATTATTAAATATTGTTATTAACCAATTGTTATCAAATAATTATATTAAGAAATAGTAAAAAAAACAATAAATAAATGTATTTAATTAAAATAAATATATATTTTGAAATTAATAATCATTCGATTCATTTTGCAAAGATTACATGTGTTTAAAATGTATCATTTTCGAGTATTTGTGCCTAATGTATTCATATTGATTTCGGTGTGTTATACATTTCCCTTCATGAAATAATCTAATTTTTATATACATTTCTGCAATGCTTTTAACTAATTCTGTCTTGTGATTATCTAAAAATTCTTGTTCTGATATGTGTTCCAACATTACGGATTGGTTAAAAACTTTTTCAATGATTTTATTGTACGTTGTGTTGATTAATTTTTGTTTAACATTATTTGTTCCCAAAATAATATTTTTGTTTTCCCTAATCGTTTGTTCTGCTGCAAGTGCAACTTTAATAACATCTTCCGAAGGAATAACCAATCCTCCTCTGCTTTTTAATTCAATTAACTTTGGTGTTATTGTTGATGTTAAAAAAGTTGCACATACATGGCATATATTTTTTTATTTTATAAAATGCAATAATTAACCATTTTTTTAAAACTCAATAAACTCAATAACTTAATAAATATTCGATTATAAACGACTAGTGTAAATATTTTGTCTTCGGCTATGTTTATTCACACAGTTCGTTTATTCTCGATAGCCAGTTGAGGATCATGCGCAGTAAACAGCAAAGGAAAGAAAAAGGAGAACACTATATCTTCTGTCTCTCTGTTACACCTTCAAATATTAAGCTGTATTCCCCTTCCAGTAGGTATAAGTTCTATGTCCAATACGCTCCAAACTATAGTATTACGTTACGTATACTATAGATTGGAGCGTATTGGAGTGAGTAGGAGCATATTGGGGTATTGCGACGCGAACAAACCCATAGCTTCCCATAGGTTGAAATTTATTGCCTGTGTTATTCTCTGTTCCTATTGCCTGTGCTTTTCATTGTGTTCTAGGCTTAACTTATATACGACTAAAAAGAACAGAATTCCTGCCTTCTACCACAATCTCCACCGAATCACACCGCAAAAGAGGAAGTGGAGAAAAATTACACGAGTGGTCTATGGAGTAGGGTTTTAGAACGACCACCGGTGTATGCTTAAAGTGCACACTATAGGTTTGTTCGCGTCGTTTGCCCCAACATGCTCCTACTCGCTCCAATACGTTCCAAACTATAGTATTACGTTACGTATATTATAGATTGGAGCGTATTGGAGTGAGTAGGAGCATATTGGAGTATTGCGACGCGAACAAACCCTATGGCGGGGAGCACAGACCATTGCATAACGCATAACGCATCTAGCCGTGCGACAAATGTCGCTGGCAAATCTAAAACGTATATCTCACGCTCTTACCGTTCAAATGCTTATTTGTCAATCTTTTTAGATTAATAATTAAATTCTGTATTACATATTACGCAAAATAAGAAAATATAATATACAGGGTGTCTATTTTCGTACACTATGAGTACCATTTTTGTAATTATACAAAAAGTGCATTATGAGGACTTCTTAATTTATATGTTCCGTATATTGTGAGGACTATACATACAATTCACTAACTTAATTTATTAAATTAATTTAATTTGTTATGATCTTTATATAAAAAATAAAATTTGACAAAAACTCCATAATCACTAGTTGAAAGTATATATCTAAAAATATATTACATAAATGTATACATATAAAATGTTACATAAATATATACATGAAAATATATTACATAAAACTATGTAATTGACAATGTGTATTACGTTTTTACAAATGTTACTAATATAAATGATTTGAAGTAATGATTAATAGAATAGTACCTTTTTAACATCTGGAAAAATTATCAAATAATTCTTATTCTGCGGATCAAAAACAACTATCAAATAATTCTTATCTTGCGAATATGTCGTAGTTGCGAATATGTCGGTAGTTGCGAAAAAAAAGATTGGCAAATAAGCGCGCGTTTTGGGTGACTAGAGCGTGAGCGTTGGTCGGATATTTATACTAATATAGACACCTTGTATATTATATGTTCTTATTTTACATAACATGCAGTACATAATTGAAATATTAATTTAAAAAGATTGACAAATAAGCATTCTGAAGTGTTAGAACGTGAGATATACGTTTTAGATTTTCCATCGACATTTGTCGCACGGCAACAAAAAGTATGATGGTGTGACAAAAATAAGGAACGCTCCAGCAGCGAGCGCTATGCCGTGGTTAAAGTAAAACGTAAGAAATTTTCCAGTCCTTTTAATGTATTGTACAATTGATCGATATATATTTAAAAAATTTTTCTAATATATGCATAAATAGGTCTGTTCTTTATAGCTGAACTAGCTGCACTAGTTCAGAGTTTATTTTTTTTCTTCCAATGTAGAGTAAATGAGATAGACTTTGAATTAGTGCAGCCTGGTGTAGCCAGTTCAGCTATAAAGAACAGACCTAATTACTTGAAATAACGATTTATGTGATGGTATATTTCAGTAGTTCAACAAAAGCTTATCAAAAAATCTTAGCGAATCGTTATCTATTCTTAATTTAAAGTGAAATGTAAGATAGCCGGTCCTTTTAATATACGATAGATACAAATGTTATATTTTAAAAAAGTTTTTCTAACATATGCATAAATGACTTGAGATAATGATTTATATATATATATGGAATCATAATTTTCGATCTCTTTAAATTTGACAATCAAAAGTGTCTTATCTTGCAAATCGTAATTCCACATTAATTTTATGCAAAATATAAAAATACATATCGGTTTTCTTACAATACTATAAGGGTTGATATATTAAAATATAGTTTCTCTTTCATTTACACTTAAATCACTTGAGATAACGATTTATGTGACTTTTTTCTGCGATAAATTATCCATCGAAGATCGGAGTGTTATGATGCAAATAGTTATCTATCCTCATTTTAAAATAAAATGTAAAAAATTTACTGATCCTCTTAATATATGATACATCGATATATGTACATTTAGAAAATTTATTTTTAATATATGCAGAAATTGATTGAGATAACAATTTACGAAATCATACTTTTCGATATTTTTAAATTGAAATTTAACTATCGAAAGTATTTTATCCTGCGAATCGTAATACAACATTATTTTTATGCAAAATATAAAAATACATATCGATGTCTTATTAAAATATAATTTCTCTCTCACTTACGTTTAAATTGCTTGAGATAACAATTTATATATGATAGTATAATTTTCATAGTTCGACAAATTGCTTATTGAAAAGTCTGCGAATCATTATTTCTTTCTCATTTTAAAGCAAAATGAAATGTGTTGGTCCTCTTAATGTACGATGTCTATCGAAAAATTTTCTCATCTTGCGAATCATTATCTATTCTCCATTTAAAGTACAATGTAAGAAATTTGCCGGTCCTCTTAATATACGATAGGTAAACATATATTTAAAAAGATTCTAATATATGTGTATGTGTAAATGACTTGAGATAGTAAGTTATATGGAATCATAATTTTTGATATCTTTAAATTTGACGATCGAAAATGTCTTATCTTGCGAATCGCAATTCAACATTATTTTTATGCAAAATATAAAAATACATATCGGTCTTTTCTTACAATACTATAGGCTGTTATATTAAAATATAGTTTCTCTCTAATTTATGCTTAAATGGCTTCAGATAATGATTTGTGATAATATGTTGTTTCCCTAGTTTGACACATTGCCTATCGAAAAGTCTTAGCCTACGAATCGTTAACTATTTTCGTTTTAAAGTAAAATGTAAGAAATTTTCTCTTAATGGCCGAGTTCAGCAGAGAAAGTAGCGGTGCAACTGTTGTAAAATTCATGAATCTGATTGGCATATGCTCTTAATTTTGACTGAATCTAAGAGCATGGACCAATAGATTCACGAATTTTACACAACAGTTGCACCGCTACTTTTTCTGCCAATGAACGCAGCCAATGTCGATCCTTTTAATGTATGATAGCTCGATATATATTGTAAAAAAGTTTTTTTAATATGCCCCGAAATGACTGGAGATAGTGATTTTCAAATTCATACTCTTTTGATAGCTCCAAAAATTGTCGTACTGAAAGTGTCTCATGTGAATCACAAGCCCACATTATTTTTATGCAAAACGCGAAAGTACATGCCAGTCCTCTTACAAAAAATACGCCAAAAATAGGCTGATGTACATTAAATTTTAGTTTCCTTCTAATTTACGTTTAAAGATAACGATTGAGATAACGATTTATATGATACTTTTTCCGTAATTCGTCAAATTGTCTATCGAAAAATATTGTCATGTTATTTATCTATATTATTAGTTATTTATATTTATTTTAAAATAAAATGTAAGAATTTTTCTGGTCCTCTTAATATACGATAGATCGACTATGTATTAAAAAAATTTTTTTTCCAATATATACATAATTACTTGAAATAGCGATTTACGAAATTATACTTTTTGATATCTTTAAATTTGACGATCGAAAGTGTCTTATCTTGCAAATCGCAATTCGACATTATTTTTATGCCAATTATAAAAATACATATCGATTCTCTTACAGTACTATAGGTTGGTGTATTCAAATATAATTTTACTCTAATTTGCGCTTAAATTGATTGAGATAATCATTCATGTAATAGATGTAAAGAGAATGTGTTGTTGGACTTTATAATAAACCTTATATATATTTTTTTATTTTTAACAATATTTTGTTTTTAATAATGTACATATAGTTAATTTTGTAATTGGAAGCACTAATTTGAATCAGAAATACTATGTATACGATGTATAAGGATATTTGAGAAACATAATTGTGTTTTATAATAAAATAAATTCTTGGTCCTCGGTTTATACGATTGGTATATGAAACAAGAAATGTGTAAAATTTTTGAAAAACTGATATACATGTAAAAATTTCTATTAATAAACTCATCTACATGCTGATGTATACCTATGTATTCCAAAAAATATGTGTGTTAGTGTTGGTCCTCACAATATACGGTTCACATACATACATACATAGTCATATGTTTGTCCAGTATATAGGACTTTTAGCGTTATATAATTATTATTATTATACTAACTCAAATATTTATCTTATTATAAATTTTTTGTTTTACCAGTTTGTTGCTTATTTAAGCAAATAAATTTTTAATATTAATTATTTAAACATTTACTTCTTTTATTTATAAATATTGATTTACAAGTAAAATATAATTTTGTTTTAGAAAAATGTATTCTTTAGTAAAGTTTGATAGTGGAGAACATTATGTATTACCATCGAAACGAGTTAAAATTATTCAAGGAAAAAACTGTATTATTAAATACAAAAATGGGACAAAATATAGCGGTTGTCTAATTGATGTCTCTGGTATGTATTAATATAAAAAAAAATATTTTGTTAAAATATCACAAACTGCTAAAATTAATAAAATCAAATAAGATCAAATAATAAATTATAATTTTATTTAATATATATATAATAAACATTGTTCGAAAATTTGTTTAAGAAAATTTATTATATCTTAATCTTATGTATGTATTTTATTATATGTTAAAATATTTCGATAACTTTATTATTATTAGCAAATTTAGTTAACAAATTTGATGCATTAGTTAAAGACTGTCATAGAAAAATTTACAATAAGCATAAGTAATTACAATAATAAAATAATTAATACAAGTTTTTAATATTGTTAATAATATAATGTTAATTGTATACTCATATTGAATAATAATAATTTGTATTAATTATCTTATTATTTTAATTATTTATATTCTGCAAGTTTGCAAATGGCAGCCTTTAATGTGCATTAATGCATCCAACCAGATTCATGTTATGTTATTTATTTTATATTTGTTGTATGTGATCATCATACATTTATTATACATTTATTATTAGACGAAATTCTCACATAATTAGTAAAAAGTAATATTTGTAGAATTATTAAACTGTAATACTTAGATACAATATAATAAGTTTTAATAAAAATATATTTAAAAAATCATAAATGTATAAAGTATTAAGTATAAAGTATTATACAATGTATACAGTTTATGCGAGTCTACCAATTAATTTTCACGCAATTAAATATTTACCGTATTTTATATGTCTAGTATATTATTTTTTATTCGGATTGTGGTCTCTTTTGAAAATGTTACACTTCAAACATATATGCATAAATGCGAACGAAGAAAACCCAAGTAAAATTTGAGAACAACGGACATGTAACATAATGAATATTAAAATGCATGAATTAAGATAAATTCGTATAAACTTTGATGTATTGCCTCATATTAAATAGCAACTAAAATATACTTGATTTGATTCTTTTATATATTTTAGAGATAATATTCTCTTATATATTTTGTAGATAATATTTTATAGACAATAATGATTATATATGTTTTTATTGTTTTAATATTATATTATTAACGTATTTGAATATAACAAATTAATCATTTTTTTTAACACAAGAAAAAGTAGAACTTAATCATTGTCAAAATATTAAAAGAATGTGAAAAAAGAACTCCAAGAAAAAGTAGAACTTGAATCATGTCAAAATATTAAAAGAAAAAAATCTCGTCACTGTGTTACTAAAAAAAAAAGGCAATGCGATTAATTTCTTGCTCTACACCGATTAATGAAGAAACATTGTGTAGACCTTCTATTCAAGCATCCAGCATATTTGATTCTTCGACTATCGATCATAATATTAATAATCAAAAAGTACACCAAATCTCTTGCTCTGCTTCGATTAATAATAAGATATTATATAACTCTGATACTCAATTATCAAGCATAAATAATAAACAACGTGACATTGCTGATAATAATCAAGCTATTGAAATCATAGAAAAAAGCATAATAAATAATAATATAATTGAGAATAATACATCTGAAAGCTCAGTACCTAGTGGTGCTACAGTCATTTTAACCCTCCGGAGTTACACTTATGCCACATAGCATTGGAGTTACACTGGGTGAATTTTACCCAGTGCGATTTTCTAACGCTTATTACTCAGCGTTAAAACAAGCTTTTGAGACGTATTTTTTTTTCAAACTCATTGCCAGAATCTCAAAAATATGATTCTGTTGTTTATTTTACTCCCGATGCAATACTTTTTTAAGTATTTTAGAAAATATAAGAATACTTTTTCCGGAGATACACACAAATGTTAGTTTCGATTCGGGTAAATTTTACCCAGTGTAACTCCGGAGGGTTAAATGCTATTGGCGATGATTGGATGATATTTGAAAATGAAAATGAATGTAATAATAATAGTCTTCAGCATAACAATAACAACAGTTATAACAATGAAGAAAGTAGTAATAACTGTAATTATAATGATGAATTAACAAAAAATACAAATTATTCTCTCAATCCAAATGATATCAATAATATAGACATCTTAAATGATATCGGCGATGATTGGATACTACCTTCAAATGATGAATATGAGAATAATGATCTTAACATCAGCAATTCTAATACTTATGATCAAGAACGTAATAGCGATGAGTTGGCAAAAGATTCAAATTATTCTTTAAGTAACGAATTATCAAAAGATCGAGATCATTCCCTAAATCAAGATAATACCAATATCTTCGGAACTTCACATTCTCATTCAAAAGAAGATTCATCAAAGGAAATTTCCTCTCTCCACGATGTACCACCTCTTGATATTCGCAATATACAAGTTCCATATTCAAAAGATTCTTCTTCAAGAAAAACAGTTAAGAAATATTTTTGTCCCTATTGTAAAAAATTACAAACAAAATTTGCTGACATCTTGAATTCAAGCATAAAACAGAACCGGATGTCCAGAAATTTATATACATTAAAAAAGGAACCCAAGAACGAGCAAAAATTATCACAGCTATTCGTAATCATGGCAGTTTATTACATAATACACATCAAGATTTAAATACAGGTGTATTTATGACAATTAGACAGCGTCAGGCTAAGTACAAGAAAACTGCAGATGATTATATTTGTTGCACGAATTGTAAAGGTTTTTATTCAAAGCTTACAATACGTATTCACTATAGTAAATGTAAAACGACACATAAAAAAGGTGTGCGTGAAATTACTGTTATGGGTAAACGACTAACAGGATATATTCATACTTCTGCTAATGAGGTTCTTCGTAAAATTGTGTTTTCTGTTCTAAGAGATGATGCAATTACAAGATGCATTAAATATGACGAATTAATAATATTATTTGGCAATAAACTGTGTGAAAGATATACAAATACTCATCAGCATGATATGATAAGAGCACAGTTAAGATTGCTGGGACGTTATAAGCTTGCTATTCAAAATATAAATAAAGAAATTGACGATTTTCAATTAATTTTTCAACCTCAAAATTTTAATTTAGCTGTTGACGCACTTAGAATAGTTGCTAAATGGGATACAGCTATAATGTGGTTTAAAACACCTGCCGTTGCTAATATGCTTACTACTTTACTTAAAAATGTGCTGCTACATTAAAAGCTGAGTGTATAAAAAAACAAGATTATAAGAAAAAGCAGGCTGTTGATGATTTTCTAATTTTATGGCATGAAGAAGTTCCAATTCTAATAAATAAGAAAGCTATTGAAGATCAAATAAAATATAAACGACTAAAGAAAGTAGTTCTTCCATCAAAACAAAATATCAAGTTACTGTATGATTACTTGAAAAAACAATGCGAAACTTTTTTCGACATTCTAGAAAAAGATTTTGATTTATCATCATGGAAAACCTTAACCGAATGTACGTTAATATTAATTCAAATATTTAATCGCAGAAGAGCGGGTGAAATCGAAAGGCTTACAATAGCAGATTATAAAAATCAGGAAACTTTAGACAAAAATGTAAATCCAGATCTTTATGAAAAACTATCTGAAGAATCTCAACAATATGCTAAAAAATTTGCACGAATAGCTATTCGCGGCAAGTTAGGCAGAACTGTACCTGTTTTACTTAATTCAATTGTGATAAAATCCATAGATACAATACTTCAATATCGAAAAAAAGCTGGAGTAAAATCTAATAATAAATATATCTTTAGTGTTCCTAATGCAAATAAATTAAAAAAGAAATATTTAAGAGCCTGTCCTCTTATAAGAAAATTTTCTCAAGAATGTGGTGCAATTATTCCATCTTCTTTACGGGGAACTACTCTTCGGAAACAAATTGCTACGTATACTGCAATGTTGAATATTGAAGAGACTCAAGTTGATAATCTTGCTAATTTTATGGGTCACGCTAAAGAAATACACAAAAATATTTATCGAATGCCGATTCCTATAAAAGAAATGACGGATGTATTTCGATTATTATTGGAAGCTGCAATGGGAACTGATTTAGATGACGTTAATAAGGATTGTAACAATATCTCTGATACTGACAGTTCATCAGAATTAAGCGTCACCTCCAAAGAGATTACGCAAACAAATAATTATTCTCTGGATTGCGATAATGATAATTTTGATGAAAATACCACAGAGTATTCTTCTAATGATTATACTGCAGATAGTTCTCATTCTGAACATTCTAGTGAGTTTTTTTGCTTTTATTTATTCAACTATCATTCCATACATTCAACTTTATATGATTTAATAAATTTTTTATATTTCCTATAATTTTTTATTTCATATAATACATATTACATATAATACATATTTTTATTATTTTTTAAATAAATTATTTTATATATTAAATTAATATCTTTATTTTATTTATGTAGATTCTAAATTTGAGAAAGCAAAATGTGGTAAAAAAAGAAAACGAGCAACTTCCAATCCTAAACGTCGCAGCAGTGAGTTTCAGTTGTATTTATTTAATATGCATTTTATTTAAATGATTTATTTAAGTGATTTTATTTTATTTTATTTATTTCTATAACTTTTTAAAACATATTTTTTATTATTTCATACTTTTATTATATTAATTTCTTATTTTAATTTATTTTATTTAGCTTCTCCGTACGGAAAAACGAAACGTATCAGATGGAGTGAAGAAGAGAAACATGCAATTTCTAAACATTTTGACAATTACCATCTCTTCAAGAATGTAAAAATGTGATTAATAAATACAAAGTTTTAAAAAAAAGACAACCACAACAAGTAAAAACATGGATTGATAATCAACGAAGAGCTGAAAATCGTTATAAAACATATCAGATTCAAAAAATGAAATAATTTCTTAAATTGGCGTCCGATGATTACAACGTTTAATTATTATTAATATTATTAATTTGTAAAATGAAAAAAAAAATGAAGTTTCTTATGTTTCAGACTCACAGCATAAGAAACATAAAATATTATCGAATTTTAAACATAATAAGCAACATAACTTTCATGGTATGTACACATAATCATGTACGAAACAAGATTGCGAACTATATTGTAATAATGTACAACAAAAATCAGCAAGCGATGCAATGTCGATCCCAGATAGCACAGAATTGAAAAAGAATTCAGTTGTATGTCATCGATTATGAGTTCATTTTTAGATATGCAAAACGAATTCTTTCCAGAACCATTTTTAAAAATAATTTTTTTGTACATTCTACAATAAATTCATAATTGATAGCATACGACTGAATTCTTTTTCAATTTTTTTTAAATTCTCTGTGCTATCTGGGGTATATCATACTACATACAGAAATCATAAGTGACAAAAATATTAAAGGAAACTTGAGCATTGCGATATAGATGAAGCTCGTGGATCTTAAGCGACTTATAAGCCCGTATAAGATGCCGTAAGCATTATTTTATTGCCTACAGAATATCTGAAGCTCTAAAGATGAAGTGTTTCGACAATCAGTTGAAAATTGCATTGTTTGTCATTTTTGATCTACAATGACCGTTTTCTATCTATGTTATATTGTATTACACAAAACCTGTTTATAGGCTACAACATATTCTTACAACACAATCTTTTAAGATAATATACAACCAATAATCTAGCTTTGTATAAGAGTGCTCACACAGAGTCAGAAATATCGAAACGGGACGATAGCAGAATCATTCTAATTGGTGGGCCTTTGGACTAGCCAGAAGAACTATCGTTCCGTTACGATATTTCTGACTCCATGTGAAAGCCATAACCATAACACAGTGTACGTAGCTGAAAAACGTCAATGTGACTATTGAATGAAAGGCCTTTTCACATTAGCTATTACGCTCAAATTGCAGTTATAAAATAGAACATTATCTAGTAATCAGTAATCTCATCGTCAATCGCTAGTGTAATTAGGCCTTAATGTATTATGATTTTCAATGATATAATAAAACGTATATATGAAACTAAGATTTCTGGGCTCTCCGAACTATGTGTTTTTGTGACATCAGAAGCAGAAAATTACAATTACCAATTGTTGTAGTATACGTGCAACTAAAAGATTACATATACATATATATAAAGTGAAAATTGTAATCGATTCAATTTCCATCGACACTGAAAACATATTCAGATGATGCATTTTAAATTCAACAATCAATAGCCGAGAATTATTGTAAGATGCAATTAATCTTTTTAATCTATTTTTATCATGATTTTTTTTACGTTAATTTTACAGTCATTTATTCATTGTTAAGAGTAAAGTGGATCATTTCGATATTTTTTCAGTGTGTTGAATCGATTACGAGTTTCTCTTTGTATATGTTTTCTTTTCATTATAACTATTATAACAATATTTCTGATACATGTGTTATATATTCTTTATAAAAACACAAACCGAAAACCTACAGTGTTATAAGCAGAAGATGCAAAATGCGAACAACTCTGATACTGATATTATTGATGATGTAAATCAGTGCTCGGAATTAGTTGCTATTTTCGAGCCGATTCCCGAGGCAACGCCTCCTATTCCCCCACTACCGCTCGACGCTCGAGCAGACGCTGCGGCCGAGCCGCCGACAGCGTGTCTCTCAGGAGCGTCTCTAAAGAAAAAGAAAGCTAGGACCTTTTATATTATTAGTAATATTTTCCTAAAGAAATAATTTCTGCTTTCGTAATAAATAATTAATCGAAATGTTATGAATATATTATGTAATGCTTCACATCTTATCGCGAAAAATTCTACATCATTTTGTAAAAGAATATTTATAAAGGAATGCCTCATCGTATGAGATGAGAACGAGTACTTCAATAATTTTTATGGATATCATCCTTCGTAGAATTATGCAAACGACCGAGAAGACCAGAATAAAATTTTTACTTATTGAATGTTTCGGTTTTTTTCTATTTTATCTCCATTTTATGACATAAGATGTAAAAATTTTATTCTGGTCTTCTCGGTCGTTTGCATAATTCTACGAAGGATGATATCCATAAAAATTATTGAAGTACTCGTTCTCATCTCATACGATGAGGCATTCCTTTATAAATATTCTTTTACAAAATGATGTAGAATTTTTCGCGATAAGATGTGAAATAGCATTACATAATATATTCATAACATTTCGATTAATTATTTATTACAAAAGAAGAAATTATTTCTTTAGGAAAATATTACTAATAATATAAAACAGTGCTCGAGTTCTAGTGAACATTTCGAGCCGATTCCTGAGGCGACGCCTCCCGTGCCCCCACTACCGCTCGCGATTCAGCGGCACGGTCACCGATCGCGCGTGTGACGCTATGCCTCAGGAGCGTCCCTATACAAGAAATAGTATCTTGCGCCACAAAACTGGCTATCAAAGTTATTTTTACAAAATAATATTCCTTTTTATATAATAATTAAACACTAAATTTTTTTATTAATTATTGTATGTTTTATGATAAATATTAGAATATTTTTTATAATAATAAAAAATAGTATAATAGTTTTCCACATCACCTGTGAGGTACTATTGTTGATGCGTTTTTTTTTAAGTGGTTGTCCCAGTAGGCTTAATCCACTAGTTATTATATAAAAAGGAATATTATTTTGTAAAAATAACTTTGATAGCCAGTTTGTGGCGCAAGATACTATTTCTTATATAGGGACGCTCCTGAGACATAGCGTCACGCGCGCGATCGGTGACCGTGCCGCTGAATCGCGAGCGGTAGTGGGGGCACGGGAGGCGTCGCCTCAGGAGAATCGGCTCGAAATGTTCACTAGAACTCGAGCACTGATATAAAAGGTCTTAGCTTTCTTTTTCTTTAGAGACGCTCCTGAGAGACACGCTGCCGGCGGCTCGGCCGCAGCGTCTGCTCGAGCGTCGAGCGGTAGTGGGGGAATAGGAGGCGTTGCCTCGGGAATCGGCTCGAAAATAGCAACTAATTCCGAGCACTGATGTAAATATAGTAACAACCAATAACAATGTAATATGTAAACATACACAAGGTACAGTACACGTTAAACTGTTATTCAAGTTATACACTCCATACGTACTTCTGTTAAATAAACTTACATAAAGTAAGTTACTTAAATTAATTTTTAAGTTAAGTCGTAATGTTTATTTTTGCAAACAATATATATATATATATATATATAATACAATATATTTACTTGTATTTATAGATTTATATATTTGTGAAACGTATATTGCGAGGACACTTTCATTATACAACCGTACATTATGTAGACCAAGCGTCATTATGAGGACGGTGCTCATAATATTTTATACGCAACGTATATTATGTAGTCCGGACCTCACAACTTTTTTGACCGATTTTCGTACATAATGAGTACTATTTTTGTAATTATACAAAAAGTAGGTTATGAGGACTTCTTAATTTATATTTTGTATATTGCGAGGACCATACACACAATTCACCAATTTAATTCATTGAATTAATTTAATTTACTATAATTTCTACATAAAAAATAAAATTTGACAAAAAACTCCAGAATGACTCATAGTTGAAAATATATTACATAAAAATATATTACATAAATGTATATATATAAAATATGTTACATAAATATATACATAAAATTATGTAACTGACAATGTGTATTACATTTTTACATCAAATACAATTAATATAAACGATTTGAAGTAATGATTAATAGAATAGTACCTTTTTGACATTTCGAAAAATAACGATCAAATAATTCTTATCTTGCGAACATGCGAACATGCGACAAGTGTCGCTAACAAATTTAAAACACACGTCTCACGGTCTAACCGTGCAAAATACTTGTTTGCCAATCTTTTAAAATTAATATTTTAATTACTGCATATTACGCAAAGTAAGAAAATTTATTATACCGGGTGTCTGTATGTAAATATCAGACCAATGCTCGTGATGAGGTAAGGTGTAGTAAACTGAAAAAGATCCTTTCTAATTTTGCAATTTTTGTAATAATAATTCAAATATTAAATTGAAAAGATTTACAAATAAGCGCGCGTGATTAGAGCGTGAGCGTTGGTCCGATGTTTACTAATATAGATATATACCGATGTGTACTAATATAGATACCTTGTATATTATATGTTCCTATTTTGCGTAACATGCAGTACATAATTGAAATATTAATCTCAAAAGATTAGCAAATAAGCATTCTGAAGAGTTAGAATGAGATGTATGTTTTAGATTTTTCATCGACATTTGTCGCACGGCTACGAAAAGTATTATGGTGTGAAAAAAGTAAGGAACGCGCCAGCAGCGAGCGGGCCCACCCGCTCCCAAGGTATACGCTTCAGCCCGTTCGCTGCTGGCACGTTCCTTACTTTTTTCACACCATACTTTTCGTTGTTGTATGACAAATGTTGCTGGCAAATCTAAAACGTACATTTCACGCTCTTACCGTTCAAAATGCTTGTTTGCAAATCTTTTTAGATTAATATTTTAATTCTGTACTGCATGTTATGCAAAATAAGAAAATATGATATATAGGGCATCTATATTAGTAAACATCGGACCAACTCTTACAATCTAGTCGCGGTATTTACCCGACACTCGGTATAATATATTTTCTTATTTTGCGAAATATGCAGTACGTACTTGAAATATTAATTTAAAAAGATTGGCAAACAAGCATTTTACATTCTTACCGCGAGATGTACGTTTTAGTTTTGCCAGCGACATTTGTCGCACGGCTACAAAAAGTATGATGGTGTGACAAAAGTAAGGAACGTGGCAGCAGCGAGCGGACGGGTAGTATACCTTTAAGCTCGTTCGCTGCTGGCGCATTACTTTTGTCACACCATCATACTTTTCGTTGTTGTGCGACAAGTGTTGCTGGCAAATCTAAAACGTACCTCTCACGCTCTTACCGTTCAAAATGCTTGTTTGCCAATCTTTTTAGATTAATATTTTAATTCTGTACTGCATGTTATGCAAAATAAGAAAATATAATATACTGGGTGTCTGGTAAATATCGGATCAATGCTCGTAATCGGATAGGGTGTAGTAAACTGAAAAAAATCTTTTCTAATTTTGCAATTTACGCAATCATAATTAAAATATGAAATTAAAAAGATTAGCAAATAAGCGCGCGTTTTGCGTGACTAGAATGTGAGCTTTGGTCCGATGTTTACTAACATAGACAGCTTCTAAATTATATGTTCTTAAATTATATGTCTGCTCGCTGCTGCCACGTTCCTTACTTTTGTCACACCATCATACTTTCTGTAGCCGTGCGACAAATGTCGCTGGCAAATCTAAAACGTACATCTCACGCTCTTACTGTTCAAATGCTTATTTGTCAATCTTTTTAGATTAATAATTAAATTCTGTATTACATATTACGCAAAATAAGAAAATATAATATACAGGGTGTCTATTTTCGTACACTATGAGTACCATTTTTGTAATTATACAAAAAGTGCATTATGAGGACTTCTTAATTTATATGTTCCGTATATTGTGAGGACCATACATACAATTCACTAACTTAATTTATTAAATTAATTTAATTTGTTATGATCTTTATATAAAAAATAAAATTTGACAAAAACTCCATAATCACTTATAATTGAAAGTATATATCTAAAAATATATTACATAAATGTATACATATAAAATGTTACATAAATATATACATGAAAATATATTACATAAAACTATGTAATTGACAATGTGTATTATGTTTTTACATCAAATGTTACTAATATAAATGATTTGAAGTAATGATTAATAGAATAGTACCTTTTTGACATCTGGAAAAACTATCAAATAATTCTTATCTTGCGGATCAAAAACAACTATCAAATAATTCTTATCTTGCGAATATGTCGTAGTTGCAAATATGTCGGTAGTTGCAAAAAAAAAGATTGGCAAATAAGCGCGCGTTTTGGGTGACTAGAGCGTGAGCGTTGGTCGGATATTTATACTAATATAGATACCTTGTATATTATATGTTTTTATTTTGCGTAACATGCAGTACATAATTGAAATATTAATTTAAAAAGATTGACAAATAAGCATTCTGCAGTGTTAGAACGTGAGATATACGTTTTAGATTTTCTATCGACATTTGTCGCACGGCAACAAAAAGTATGATGGTGTGACAAAAATAAGGAACGCTCCAGCAGCGAGCGCTATGCCGTGGTTAAAGTAAAACGTAAGAAATTTTCCAGTCCTTTTAATGTACAATTAATCGATATATATTTAAAAATTTTTTCTAATATATGCATAAATAGGTCTGTTCTTTATAGCTGAACTAGCTGCACTAGTTCAGAGTTTATTTTTTTTCTTCCAATGTAGAGTAAATGAGATAGACTTTGAATTAGTGCAGCCTGGTGTAGCCAGTTCAGCTATAAAGAACAGACCTAATTACTTGAAATAACGATTTATGTGATGGTATATTTCAGTAGTTCAACAAAAGCTTATCAAAAAATCTTAGCGAATCGTTATCTATTCTTAATTTAAAGTGAAATGTAAGATAGCCGGTCCTTTTAATATACAGGGTGCGGCAAAATAACCTCCCTATTTTTAAATGCTAATAAAAAATACAGTTTTTTCCAAAAAACAAATTTATTTATTTTAACTTATTCTATTACATGGGAGTTTTTTTTCTACTTTGTTTTAAAAAGAATATCAGATAAGTGGTGGCCATGGTTATCAATACACTGTTGCAACCGAATTCTGAAACTGTCATGGACTCTTTCGAGCATGGCTTGAGGTACGCGCTGAACTTCCTCGCGTATTGCTTGCTTCAGATCTTGCAGGTTCCTGGGGCGATGTTTGAACACCTCGGCCTTTAAGTAACCCCACAGAAAAAAGTCACATGGGGTTAAATCGGGTGATCGTGCTGGCCAGACAATGTCCCCTCCCCGAGAAATCAATCGGCCAGGAAACATTTGCCTCAAAATGTTTATTGCTATTCGGGCAGTATGGGCTGTGGCACCGTCCTGCTGGAACCACACATTCTCGAAAGCCCTCTGTTGTAGGGCAGGTTCAAAAAATTCATGCTCGAAAGAGTCCATGACAGTTTCAGAATTCGGTTGCAACAGTGTATTGATAACCATGGCCACCACTTATCTGATATTGTTTTTAAAACAAAGTAGAAAAAAAACTCCCATGTAATAGAATAAGTTAAAATAAATAAATTTGTTTTTTGGAAAAAACTGTATTTTTTATTAGCATTTAAAAATAGGGAGGTTATTTTGCCGCACCCTGTACGATAGATACAAATGTTATATTTTAAAAAAGTTTTTCTAACATATGCATAAATGACTTGAGATAATGATTTATATATATATATGGAATCATAATTTTCGATCTCTTTAAATTTGACAATCAAAAGTGTCTTATCTTGCAAATCGTAATTCCACATTAATTTTATGCAAAATATAAAAATACATATCGGTTTTCTTACAATACTATAAGGGTTGATATATTAAAATATAGTTTCTCTTTCATTTACACTTAAATCACTTGAGATAACGATTTATGTGACTTTTTTCTGCGATAAATTATCCATCGAAGATCGGAGTGTTATGATGCAAATAGTTATCTATCCTCATTTTAAAGTAAAATGTAAAAAATTTACCGATCCTCTTAATATATGATACATCGATATATGTACATTTAGAAAATTTATTTTTAATATATGCAGAAATTGATTGAGATAACAATTTACGAAATCATACTTTTCGATATTTTTAAATTGAAATTTAACTATCGAAAGTATTTTATCCTGCGAATCGTAATACAACATTATTTTTATGCAAAATATAAAAATACATATCGATGTCTTATTAAAATATAATTTCTCTCTCACTTACGTTTAAATTGCTTGAGATAACAATTTATATATGATAGTATAATTTTCATAGTTCGACAAATTGCTTATTGAAAAGTCTGCGAATCATTATTTCTTTCTCATTTTAAAGCAAAATGAAATGTGTTGGTCCTCTTAATGTACGATGTCTATCGAAAAATTTTCTCATCTTGCGAATCATTATCTATTCTCCATTTAAAGTACAATGTAAGAAATTTGCCGGTCCTCTTAATATACGATAGGTAAACATATATTTAAAAAGATTCTAATATATGTGTATGTGTAAATGACTTGAGATAGTAAGTTATACGGAATCATAATTTTTGATATCTTTAAATTTGACGATCGAAAATGTCTTATCTTGCGAATCGCAATTCAACATTATTTTTATGCAAAATATAGAAATACATAATGGTCTTTTCTTACAATACTATAGGCTGTTATATTAAAATATAGTTTCTCTCTAATTTATGCTTAAATGGCTTCAGATAATGATTTGTGATAATATGTTGTTTCCCTAGTTTGACACATTGCCTATCGAAAAGTCTTAGCCTACGAATCGTTAACTATTTTCGTTTTAAAGTAAAATGTAAGAAATTTTCTCTTAATGGCCGAGTTCAGCAGAGAAAGTAGCGGTGCAACTGTTGTAAAATTCATGAATCTGATTGGCATATGCTCTTAATTTTGACTGAATCTAAGAGCATGGACCAATAGATTCACGAATTTTACAACAGTTGCACCGCTACTTTTTCTGCCAATGAACGCAGCCAATGTCGATCCTTTTAATGTATGATAGCTCGATATATATTGTAAAAAAGTTTTTTTAATATGCCCCGAAATGACTGGAGATAGTGATTTTCAAATTCATATTCTTTTGATAGCTCCAAAAATTGTCGTACTGAAAGTGTCTCATGTGAATCACAAGCCCACATTATTTTTATGCAAAACGCGAAAGTACATGCCAGTCCTCTTACAAAAAATACGCCAAAAATAGGCTGATGTACATTAAATTTTAGTTTCCCTCTAATTTACGTTTAAAGATAACGATTGAGATAACGATTTATATGATACTTTTTCCGTAATTCGTCAAATTGTCTATCGAAAAATATTGTCATGCTTAGTTATCTATATTATTAGTTATTTATATTTATTTTAAAATAAAATGTAAGAAATTTTCTGGTTCTCTTAATATACGATAGATCGACTATGTATTAAAAAAATTTTTTTCCAATATATGCATATTTACTTGAGATAGCGATTTACGAAATTATACTTTTTGATATCTTTAAATTTGACGATCGAAAGTGTCTTATCTTGCAAATCGCAATTCGACATTATTTTTATGCCAAATATAAAAATACATATTGATTCTCTTACAGTACTATAGGTTGATGTATTAAAATATAATTTTACTCTAATTTGCGCTTAAATTGATTGAGATAATCATTCATGTAATAGATGTAAAGAGAATGTCTTGTTGGACTTCATAATACCTTATATATATATTTTTATTTTTAACAATATTTTGTTTTTAATAATGTACATATAGTTAATTTTGTAATTGGAAGCACTAATTTGAATCAGAAATACTATGTATACGATGTATAAGGATATTTGAGAAACATAATTGTGTTTTATGATAAAATAAATTCTTGATCCTCGGTTTATACGATTGGTATATGAAACAAGAAATGTGTAAAATTTTTGAAAAACTGATATACATGTAAAAATTTCTATTAATAAACTCATCTACATGCTGATGTATACCTATGTATTCCAAAAAATATGTGTGTTAGTGTTGGTCTTCACAATATTCGGTTGACATACATATATATATATATATATATATTAGAGATATATAGGAGCACGCACACACGCACACAACAATAATAATAACACACACACACACACACACACACACACACACACACACACACACACACACACACACACACACACACACACACACAGACACAGACACACACACACACACAGACAGACACACACAGAGGTAAATGTTGTATAAGGTAAATGTAGCAGAGTATTTGGCATCTAATTTAATCAGATTCCCCACCTAATCTAACCCAGATTAAACAGAAAATCACGAAGAGGTAAAAATTATAAAAATAAAGGTAAAAATTTATATTTTGCTCACGATTCTATCATTTTCTTGTGATTTTGATATATCATTTTGACATTATCTTGAATTTCTGTTCTATTCCTAGTTTGCTATCAATGGTCGCATTAAGTTTATATTTAGCGCAAGTAATATGTGACATTACATGCAAGTCGATTTGTGATAGAAATCTGTCGTCAAATCGACAACTCAGTTTCCTTGTCAATTTGTTCATACAACATGTCAGCAGATATAACTATAAGATTTCTGGTAACAATTTGGCTACATGAGATAAAACAGAGTCTGATTTGTTGTTTTTTTAAGTAAAAAACAAATGTGTTTTTAGTCACAAAAACAGAATCTGCTTGCAGGTTTTGATATCGGTATTTTCAACATTTTTATCTTTTGTAATGCAATATTATGTTCTATTTTCTCTTTATATTCATAAATATTACATTTTGTGTTTTATACGATGTACAGATTTCCAACATTTTGTCGTCCGAAAGCTCACAAACATCGAATTAAAATTGAATGCAATTGACACACAACAAAATCTTATTATTGAGAAATGTAATATGTTTCCTGTGGAGGAAACAGATGTTATAGACGTTTTTGAGCATTTACCATTGCAAACTGACCAGGAGTTGCAAACCATGGAATAGAAATTATGTACTGACTCACAATATAAAAGAGAATTGGTAAGTGTATACTAATATGTTAATATTTTGATTATACATTAACATTATTTTATACCTGTCGTTAAAAGTTAATCTTAAGCATTACAATTGACTATTAACAGCCGATTAGTTTTTTCACACATAACTGTGATTTGTCGATTTCCTTATTATTTCTTTCTTTTCTTTTCTATCTTACTTTATATCATGTATTATAAATTATTTTTATGACACTCCATTTTACAATTATATTTATGCAATTGGAGAATAGTCTTAATACTTCTCTCTTTTCTTCTTTTCTTCGTCCACAATATTATTCATAAAGTGATACAATAATGTCATACAATAATGTCAAATATATGTGTTAAATTAAACAATTGCTCCGTGTGGTAAGTGACAACCTCAAAATGATGTGCATTCGACTTATGCGGCAATTATTTTCAAATACTGTAGCAATAGAATATAGCTGGTTTGGAGCTAAAAAAAATTTTTTCAAAATTACAACTGTGTAATATGATTATGGGTAAATTACTTATAGTAATAGTTATATAAGTGACATCATTTTCATTTTCTCTTTTATATTTCTCTTATTTATATTTCTCTTTTCTTTCCATTTTTAAATAATCGAATTTCCACATTTCTCCTATATGTTTGCAAGATATCTGTTTTATACTGCATGCAAACATTAATTATATTTTTAAAGTAAATTTTTTCAGTTAATGTTATAAATAAGTGGAAAGAGATATTTTTTTGCTAGATTGTTTGCTTAATTGATTTCAAATGCAATTAAGTTATCAACATCTCTTATATATTTATTTTTTTAGGTATAATAAGACAAGCCCATACTAATGCAACCGATGAGCAAATTACAGCTCCAATAAAAGTATGGTTAGCCCATGCAAAGGAGTGCTTAAACAGAATTTTTAAAAATAATTTGAATATAGAGGATCCTGCCACATCTGCGACACATGATAATTATTATAGAGAAAATTAGATTATTTAGGTTATTTTATAGCCAGATATGACACTTATTATTAGTAACATTAAATGTAATGTTTTTTTATTTTAATTCTTTATATAATCTAGATACATTATGATTATATGTATAATCTATATACATTATGATTATATAAAGTTGATTGACGAATGTCTCGCAATTATTATAATTACTAACATTTATATATTTTTTTAAGATTTCTTTATTTTTGTTTTTAAAGTTATATATTTTGTTTATATTTTGAATTTTTTTTGTTTATATTTTGAAATATTTAGAATTTTATGTTATTATATAAAATACTTAATATTATACAAATAAGTAGAATATTAATTCTATTTGAAAGTTTTATTTTTTGACTTTGTGCAATAAGAAAATAAATAAAAACAATAAGAGAAGCTTGTGTATTTTATTACATTCTAAAATTATAAAAAATATGATTATACTGTTCTGTAATTGTTACATTAAAAACAATTACCATAATAAATATTTTAATATAGGTTACATATATATATTATCTGAACTTTCTATTATCAATAAAACTACTCTAACAAATAGTTTATAAATGTCCTTATTAACTATAAGCTACTTTTAGAAATACTTTTATTGATAAAAAAGAGTTCAGTATATGTACACTCATGATCAAAAAGGTTGTCTCGTTTTTTTTGTGAGTTTAGGAACATATCTGTGTTGTCCAATGGGAGAATTTTTCTTTAAATAAAAGTATTCTCTCAATGAACAAGACAGATAGGTTACTAAACTTACAAAAAAAACCAGACAACCTTTTTGATCAAAAGTGTGCCTAAATATATTCCATAAATATTCCAGTGATATGTACGTATGATTTATTTGTAATATACTATAGGTATTCTTGTAATATACTAAAAATATTTTACATGACATTCTCAGTATGTACCGGCGAGACGGATAGTCCGGACATACGAACATACTTACAATTAGTAACTCAGTAGCTCTTAGTATGTATCTGGGATATTATAGAAATATTATAATCTATCGTTGTGATATTTTCAGAACGTTCTTTGAATGTATCCGTGCTGTCTGGGAACCGGGTGAAACAATCACGGCAGATCGTTACCAATAACAATTGACCAATTTGAGCGATGCATTAGAAGAAAAGAGGCCATTTACTGGATGTCGTAAAGTGATCTTGCTTCATGACAATGCTCGACCACATGTTGAAAGCGACTCAGGACCATCTTTGTGTTTGAAAAATTGAATTTTACAAAAAAAAGCTCAGAACTTTTTGTACACCTAATAACAAATATACGAAAATTTTTTATTCTCATTGATCTTGCTTCACTTGTACACATATTGAATATATCATATATAATGTGCGTACGAACGCACGCAAGCACAGAGAGAGAGAGAGAGAGAGAGAGAGAGAGAGAGAGAGAGAGAGAGCTTTATAATCTTATTTAGATGGTAATTATTTAGAATAGGGGACCACCCCCTTATGACCTTGACATATGTTGTCAAGGTCATTTTCCTGAGGTCATCCGACCTTCGGAAGGTTTTAGCCCTCGGTCACTACTCGTTAAAAAGTTATAATCAAAAAAAGTTTGAAAGATGTGGCCACATGCATATGCTCTGTAATCAATCTTTTCTCAAAAAGTGTGAAATTTGCGAAACAAAAAATTATTTTATTCACACGTTATTTTTTTACGAATCACATTTTTAGTACACAAATAGTCTAATAACTCGTCGTATCTCGTTGTTAAAGCAAGAAATCTGTACGAAAATTTATTGTTTACTAGTTTACTTTTGGATAACGTTTCAAAGTCATAAGAAATATCAACAACAGTAGAAATGCCGTATACACACACACTGTCGTAGAAAGAAACTTCTTTTGTTCATTGATCATTGGCGGTAAATGTGTAAAGGTGTATTCAAAATAAGTACTACATTTTTCAAACTTTTTTGTTTATAACTTTTAAAACTTTTCAAAGGTCACTCAGGAGGATGACCTTGGCAACATATGTCAAGGTCAATGGAGGTGGTCCCCTATTCTAAATAATTACCCTTTAGTCATTATACAGGGTGCGGCAAAATAACCTCCCTATTTTTAAATGCTAATAAAAAATACAGTTTTTTCCAAAAAACAAATTTATTTATTTTAACTTGTTCTATTACATGGGAGTTTTTTTTCTACTTTGTTTTAAAAAGAATATCAGATAAGTGATGGCCATGGTTATCAATACACTGTTGCAACCGAATTCTGAAATTGTCATGGACTCTTTCGAGCATGGCTTGAGGTATGCGCTGAACTTCCTCGCGTATTGCTACTGGAGTGAAAACAACCCGCAGGAAATCCATGAGAGGCCTCTTCATAGTGAACGTGTGACTGTTTGGTGCGCGTTATCACGATGTGGAATCATTGGCCCTCATTTTTTTGAAGAGGGTGGCAATGTTGTTACTGTGAACTCAAACAGGTATGCCAACATGATAGCAGAATTTTTTGAACCTGCCCTACAGCAGAGGGCTTTCGAGAATGTGTGGTTCCAGCAGGACGGTGCCACAGCCCATACTGCCCGAATAGCAATAAACATTTTGAGGCAAATGTTTCCTGGCCGATTGATTTCTCGGGGAGGGGACATTGTATGGCCAGCACGATCACCCGATTTAACCCCATGCGACTATTTTCTGTGGGGTTACTTAAAGGCCGAGGTGTTCAAACATCGCCCCACGAACCTGCAAGATCTGAAGCAAGCAATACGCGAGGAAGTTCAGCGCATACCTCAAGCCATGCTCGAAAGAGTCCATGACAATTTCAGAATTCGGTTGCAACAGTGTATTGATAACCATGGCCATCACTTATCTGATATTCTTTTTAAAACAAAGTAGAAAAAAAACTCCCATGTAATAGAACAAGTTAAAATAAATAAATTTGTTTTTTGGAAAAAACTGTATTTTTTATTAGCATTTAAAAATAGGGAGGTTATTTTGCCGCACCCTGTATATTAAAAGTAATCTTAACTATAATTAATTTTGATTTTAAGAGATTTTTATGCCATTTTTTGTGTATAAAAATATTAGTATTTATTCTTACCATCACGCCTCATAATATAGGAGAAACCAATAAATGATAATCCGTTGGGTCCTGGTAAAGTATTTGATTTTTTAACAGAAAACACTTTTATGTAGTTCCAAAGAAAATAACTTATAACAATAATTGTTGCACAAATTAATGCACTAGTTACGAGCAACATTGTATTAAGCAATGATCAATGTAAAATACTAATGTAACTTGATAGAATGTTACTATGAAAATAAGGATATTGTTGACTTCGTAATGCTTCGTAATGCTTTTATATGTTCCCCACTAATGACCTTTTAACTCTTTAATCAGTTTTGTTGTCCACACTAAGCAGGACTATCACAAGTACAGTCACAAAAATATTTGGACACCTATATAATTTTATTTTTAAGTTTTTTATTTTAAATAAACATGCAATAAGTAAATAAAAATATTTTAGATTATGTTCGAGTATAGTTTCTAGTTGATAAATATGTAAAACCTTTATTTTATTATGCACAGTTGTTTAAATAATAAAACAAAAAAGCAAATATAGCTTATTTTTATGTCACAAAAATATTCGGACATTTGGTATCCGTAAATAGTTTTCCGATTGCAACTAAGGAATGGCAACAATGTTTGTAGCTAACTTCTTCTAAGAATTCTTGTAAAAAACAACTTTAATGTATGTTGAAAACTTTCGGTAAAAGATTATTCAAATCTTCCCTAAAAAAGTAATAATATAAAAAAATTACGCCAACTATAAAAATGAGTTTGCCAACAGAAGAGAGAGAGAGAGATTAGCAACGCAAAGCAGTCACATATTTATTCGATTTAGCAACGCCAATTCTGTTTAGCAGCGCCAAGTGTTTAGTATAAAATAACTTTTCGCGCACAAAACATTTTGTGTTTCCTTCATGGAATTTATCATGCTTGTCAAGAAAGTTTTAAATATATTCAAACAGATTCACACTTTTTAAATATATTGTACATGCATTTCATATCTTTTGCACTCGCCTCCACTTGCAACAAGACTGCGATAAATCTATCAAGTCTTCTTTCCTCATGCATTGATATATTTGATATAATTGCATAAATAAACTCCGCGGGGTCCCGGCTCCGAATCCGCTTTCGGATATCAACCTCGGGTCGGGTCCTCTGAGACTTGGCCTTGTCCGGGCGGTCCTTCGTTCATTCTTATCTTCTCTTCTTATTCTTCCTTTTCTTTTCTTTTTCTCCTCTTCTCGCTTCATTCATCTCCTGTTCGTGTGGCATTCATCTATTTATGTCTATCCTAGTCTACGAAGCAGGTCCATCCGTCCTCTCTAGAGAGTCTCTGAGCCCCACGTAACTCTTAGTGAACTCTGATTAGCTGGAGTATGGATCGCTCCACTAGGCCATATACAGGGTGGCCCATTTAATTTGAGACAACTAAATATTTCGAAAAATAAGCTTTGTACGAAAAAATGTCCCGAATAAACTTTTAATATTATCAAGGGGGACGTCTGCCTGTGTAAAAATTAACCCGTCCCCACCGCCCCTTGGGGGTGGGGCGGAGGACAACTTTGAAATTTTAAATGGGAACCCCCATTTTTTATTGCAGATTCGTCTTCCTTGGAAAAAAGTACGTAAGTTTTGTCCGAGACATTTTTTTCGAATCGTGATAGATGGCGCTGTAAACAGAGAAAATTAGTTTTTGTCATTTTCTCTCACCACCGGGGTACTTTTGAGCCCCCTCGCCTCTCACCATCGGGGTGCTTTATTTCGGTGAGTCCCCTCGCCTCTCATCATCGGGGTGTTTTATTTCGGTGAGTCTCCTCGCCTCTCACTATTCAATTACAATAAATGCTCGAAATGATGACCTTCCATTTCGATGCATTTATTAACTCGAGCTTGGAACGCTTGTACACATGTAGAAAGTGTATCTGGCGTTATTTGTGCGCAAGCATATCTAATACGTTCCACCATGTTTTCTCGAGTATTTGGTACTTCTGTATACACTTTTTCTTTAAAGTAACCCCACAAAAAAAATCTGGTGATGTAAGGCCTGGCAATCTGGCAGGCCAATTTACCGGACCACCTCTACGGATCCAGCAATCATTGTAATTACGATGTAACATTTCTCGTACTATTGCTGAATAATGTGCTGGACAACCATCATGCTGGAACCACATGTTCCGTCGCACTTCAAGAGGTACATCTTCCAACAGAATCGGTAGTTCATTTTGCAATAAGTTACAGTATTTTTCTCCGTTCAATGTACCTTCAATAAATACGGGACCGATTAATTTGTTACCTAAAATTCCGCACCAAACGTTAACGGACCAAGAACGTTGATGCTCAACTTCACGTAACCAGTGTGGGTTTTCCACACTCCAGTAATGCATGTTGTGACGATTAACATTGCCATGGTTCGTGAAAGTTGATTCATCGGAGAACATTACTCGATAAAAAAATTGTGGGTCTCTTTGTATGAGTGCCCAATTGCAAAATACCACTCGATTATTAAAATCATCGCCATGAAGTTCCTGATGCATTGAGATATGATAGGGATGGAATTTGTAATGCTTCAGGATTCTCGAAACACTAGTATGAGAAATTCCTGAATTTCGAGATACCTCTCGAAGACTGACATGGAGTTATTGACTACTGCAGCTAGCACAGCAATTTGATTGTTCTCCTTCGTGGCAGTCGCTCTACGGGTTCTTTTTTTGGCTGTTACATTTCCTTCGGTAGTAAATTGCTTTACCACACGAAAAAAAGTAGCACGTGATCGTGGCCTATCAGGGAAACGGTCAGCATAGAGGGTAACAGCTTCGTCGATATTTCTTCCAGACTCACCATAAATCAAAATTATTTCAACTTTTTCGTCTAAAGATAAATAATCCATTATTTATTTGCTGAAATAAAGAACGCGTCCGTAAAAAAACAAGTAGCTAGCGTACCAAAACTATGAGGCATCCAATGAGGTACAGTAGGTATTGCTCACAAACAATACCGACGACTTCTCTCCATACGTGCCGATAGTATTACTGAAATTTACTTGACTTGAAATTTATTGAAAAAAAGAAACAAAATAAATAAAAGAAATTGAGTCAGAACAATTCGTCAATGTGCTTTATTTCGAGGTGCTTTTTTGTCACCTATGATTTTGCACCAAACGTTAACGGACCAAGGACTAGGAACAATTTATTGACGAATTGTTCTGACTTAATTTCTTTTTTATTCTTTTATTGATTTTCTCTTTTATATGTATCTTTCCTTTCCATTTTTAAATAATCGAATTTCCACATTTCTCCTATATATTTGCAAGATATCTGTTTTATACTGCGTGAAAATATTAATTATATTTTTAAAGTAAATTTTTTCAGTTAATGTTATAAATAAGTGGAAAGAGATATTTTTTTGCTAGATTGTTTGCTTGATTTCAAATGCAATTAAGTTATCAACATCTCTTATATATTTATTTTTTCAGGTATAATAAGACAAGCCCATACTAATGCAACCGATGAGCAAATTACAGCTCCAATAAAAGTATGGTTAGCCCATGCAAAGGAGCGCTTAAACAGAATTTTTAAAAATAATTTGAATATAGAGGATCCTGCCACATCTGCGACACATGATAATTATTATAGAGAAAATTAGATTATTTAGGTTATTTTATAGCCAGATATGACACTTATTATTAGTAACATTAAATGCAATTTTTTTATTTTAATTCTTTACATAATCTAGATACATTATGATTATATAAAGTTGATTGACGAATGTCTCGCAATTATTATAATTACTAACATTTATATATTTTTTTAAGATTTCTTTATTTTTGTTTTTAAAGTTATATATTTTGTTTATATTTTGAATTTTTTTTGTTTATATTTTGAAATATTTAGAATTTTATGTTATTATATAAAATACTTAATATTATACAAATAAGTAGAATATTAATTCTATTTGAAAGTTTTATTTTTTAACTTTGTGCAATAAGAAAATAAATAAAAACAATAAGAGAAGCTTGTGTCTTTTATTACATTCTAAAAAATATGATTATACTATTCTGTAATTGTTACATTAAAAACAATTACTATAATAAATATTTTAATATAGGTTACATATACATATTATCTGAACTTTCTATTATCAATAAAACTACTCTAACAAATAGTTTATAAATGTCCTTATTAACTATAAGCTACTTTTAGAAATACTTTTATTGATAAAAAAGAGTTCAGTATATGTACACTCATGATCAAATGGTTGCCCAGTGAACATTATTGAGAGGAAGAGTTCTTTAAGAGAACTTTTTAAAAACTTCATTAATTTTTCTTGAAAATGATATCAAGAAGTTATCTTTTTACAAGATATTTTTCAAAAGACCTCTTTAAGAGGAATTTTTTAAGACCTCATTAATTTCTCTTCAAAATGATATCAATAAATTATCTTTTTGCAAGATGTCTTTCAAAAAAGCTCTTTATGATGTCTATTTATAGATGTCTCTTGGTCTTAGAGGGAAGAGTTCTTTAAGAGGACTTTTTAAGGATTTCATTAAATTCTCTTGAAAATGATATTAATAAAATTATCTTTTCGCAAGATGTTTCTCAAAAAACATAACCTCGGTCACATATGTGGTGAATATTAGAGCATAAGAAAGAGAATACAGCGTAAATATTTTATTGTGAAGAAAGATTTATGGGAGTCAAAAAATTTTGGCAAAGTAGAAGAGGATACGAATAAGTTAAGTAT
This sequence comes from Crematogaster levior, assembly GCA_901521435.1. Classification (NCBI taxonomy): domain Eukaryota; kingdom Metazoa; phylum Arthropoda; class Insecta; order Hymenoptera; family Formicidae; genus Crematogaster; species Crematogaster levior. The sequence goes on from CABEGB010000140.1 coordinate 49,796, forward strand.
TAAATATATCGTTTAAAAGTCAAATTGAACATATATTTACATAATTATAAACGAGGTATATGAAACCTTATCATTATCATATATTTTATTTTTTTAGAAATTAATATTTTTAAAATTTAATATTACTTTTTAATTAATTTTTATATATTTTAAATTTTAACATTTTTTAAATATTTTAATACAAAATGTCATTGCGCAAAAATTTTAAAAATTTATCCGTGAGTCAAAAAAATCGAAGGCTTCTTAAAGCTTATAAGTGTTTGCATAATAGGCAAATAATAAGTGATATTATAGAAGAAGGTAATAAAGTGATGTGTTCCAATGAAATAGTGCATTATTTACCTCTAGAAAATGAAAATATTGATTTCAGTATTAGTGACAATAGTAGTGATGAAGAAAACTATTGCATTGAATTTCATGATGTTAATAATGAAAATGATGCATTAATAATAAATGATGATATAATAGATAGTAATATGAATATGATGAGTAAAAGTGATTTTAATTTTAAAGAACAATTAAAGCAATGGATGTGTGATTATAATGTTACTCATCGGGCTAGTGGAGCATTATTGAAATTATTGAAAAATTTTAAAGACGTAACTGAGTTAGAAGATCTTCCACTTGATCCCAGGACATTGCTCAATACGCCCAAACACATTGTTACTCGTGAAGTTCCTCCTGGAAAATATTTTCATTATGGCTTAGAAAATGCTTTAATAGATATTTTAAAAACTGATGTACATTCAAATATGGTATCTAAAGATATAAAAATAAATATTAATATAGATGGTTTACCTTTAACAAAAAGTTCAAAAAGCCAATTTTATCCAATATTAGGAGAAATATATCCCAGAATTGCTGCTGAACCATTTGTTATTGGAACGTATCATGGCTATAAGAAACCTAATTGTTCTAATGAATTTATAAAAGATTTTATTGAAGAATACATTTCTTTACATGAAAAAGGATTTAAATTTAATGACAAACATTTTACAGTTACAATTCGATGTGTAATTTGTGATTCTCCAGCACGATCATTTGTAAAGTGTACCAAAGGATTTAATGGATATTTTGGTTGTTCAAAGTGCATGCAAGAAGGTGATTATAATAATCGTCGAATGATTTTTCTTGAAATGAACGCAAAATTAAGAACAGATGGAAATTTTGTTAATCAAGAAAATAAAGAACATCATTTGGGAAGATCAATTTTTGAAAAAGCAAATGTGGGAATGGTAAGTCAATTTCCATTAGATTATATGCATTTAGTTTGCCTGGGAGTAGTAAAAAGAATGCTTCATATTTTTGTGCATGGAGGAGAAAATAAAGTAATTAAATTTAGTTCTATAGTTATTAATGAAATTTCAGAAACCTTATGTAATATATCTTCGTGGGTACCAAGTGACTTTGTACGGAAGACACGTAGTTTGGAAGAATTGGAACGTTGGAAGGCAACGGAATTAAGATTATTTTTGTTATATATAGGACCAGTTATTCTTCAAAATTATTTACCTGAAAATTATTTATTACATTTTAATTCTTTGCATTGTGCCATTAGAATATTATGTCATGAAAGTGATTGTATTAACAACAATGAATATGCTAAAAATTTGCTACTTTATTTTGTTACCACTTCAAAAATATTATATGGAAAAGATTTTATTGTTTCAAATATTCACAACTTAATTCACTTAGCTGATGATGTTGTAAAATTCGGACATTTAGATTCATTTAGTAGTTTTTCTTTTGAAAGCTTTTTATATCAAATTAAAAAACAATTGAAAAAAGCAGAGAAACCTTTAGAACAATTACATAATAGAATAATGGAACGTGCTGAATATAAAAAAATATATCATGAACATAACTTTTCTAAACCACAACTTGTTCAATATAATTCTATAAAGTCAGATAAAACGAAATTAGTATATAATTCTATTTTTTTTAAAACATTTAAACTTTCATCAAATAAAAAATGCGATAGTTTTTGTTGCTTAAAAAATAATGATATTTTTCAGATTAAAAATATTTATAAATGTAATGAAAAGTCCATTATAGAAGGAAGAATATTAATAAATCCAAGTAATCTTCCTCATTATCCAATAGAGTCTAAATTATTTAATATTTTTGTTGGAAATGAATGGTCCGAATTAAAAACTTTTTCACTTGATGACATAAAAATGAAAATATTTTGTATTCCTTATCAAGAATCTTTTTGTTTTTTTCCTATAATTCATTCATGTACATAAAACTATATATAAAATTGTATCTCTTTCTTTCTCCCTTTATTAAATGTACACATATAAATATACACACATAATAAAAAAATTACTTTTCACATATAACTACGGTGTATATTATTATAATTTATAATACATGTATTTTTTTACTAATTATTTTAAAATTTATTATTTTTATTTCATTAAATAATTTCAATTATTTTTGAAAATTATTAATAATTTTTTAGGAAAATTGATTAATGACAAAATTTCTAATTAAATTGCGCGGTATTTTGTTTTTAATTCACGTTTTTATTTCAGCCACTCACAGAAGTTCACGCTTAGTGGTTTCGAATTCTGCTGTTTAGTTATATATAGTTATTCACATATTATGGTGAATGATGTCCCAATTGTAGTCATATATCATTATTGCTAATTGTCTTGTGCTATAACAAAAATTATCCAGGTAAATAATTCATAATTAATCTGTATTATCTGTATTTAATGTATATGTGTACAATATAATTTTGATTGATTTTGATTGATATTATGCACAAGTCCTCAGAATAAATAACCTTAACACATGAATTTATTGCATATATTAGTATATACATGCAGTTTTTACATATATGTATATGCAAAATATATAAATGTGTCGATATATATGTCTAAAATTTATATATGTTAAAGCGTTCCTGATGTGCCAAGTGTTCACTTTAACATATAATTTAATACATAATTTTCTAGGTTATATTATATTAGAATTACATAATATTATAATATCATAATCCTAATTTAAGTTGTTGACAAAATTTATAAAAAATTGTCTAATCTGATATATGTACATGAGATTTAATAACGCTTTTGTAGTTTTATATCAAATTAAATATATTCAGTTTTAAATTGAGTTTAACGCAACGTAATTTTTTTGCATAAAAGATTTTATTTCGCAATTACTATATTATAAAAAATATATAAGTATAATGTTTAATGTGTATAGCTTGATACAACATAAGACTATTGACTTGAATATATTTATGAAATACTGAATATATTTTGAATATAAATATTAGATATATTTTGTAAGCGATTAATAAAATGTGCTTAGATGTATTAAATTTATAGAAATGTATTTCGTCGTATTCTGGGAAGAGTGGTCCGCTACTATTCCAGCTTCATGGTTATTGTTAGAAACATCAGAATTTAAGTGGCCACCAAAGAATCCTACCATTGAATTAAAAAAAAAGACATTACCTAATGACAATTGGAGCATCATTCACTATAAAAAATATTTGGGACCTTTTGGTAAATATTACTTACATATATTTGATAAATATTAATGCAGTATAGATTTTCTCTAATACATGTCTTTTAATTGCATATATATTTTACTAATCTAATTTCTCTCATTTTTCTAGGTACATACAAAGAAGCCAGGGAAATTGAAATTCAAACTACAAATGTATCGACCAATGATGAAGAAACGTTTTCAAAAATAATCGATAAAACATCACAGAAAAGACCAATTAATAAACCATCTCGTTTCTGCAATTCTTCTTCATCCGAGGAGGATGAAAATAAAAATTGTGGTAAACATTTAATTTTTGTAATTATAAAAATACGTGTATTTTTATATATATTGCCCATTTTAGACTTAAGGATGATTCTCCTTGTGGCTCATCCAAGTACATAGTTTGACAGGTTAAAATTATACTGAACTGACTTTTAATGGTATCAATTGTATCAAATAATTCTTTTTAATTGTAAAAGAAAACATATATTTGATACAGTTGATACGATTAAAAGTCAATTCAGTATAATTTTAATCTGTCAAACTATGCATTTGGATGAGCCACAAGTAGGATCATTCTTAGGTTTAGAATGGACATAAAAACAAAAAATATTTTTAAATATATATATAAACAATTATTGAATCAAAAAATATGCAATATTTATTATGTATTTTTTTATTCTACATATTTGATATGTATTTTCCTTAAATAGATACAACTGTTAACAAAAAGATAGACAAATTATCAACTTATAAAAAGAATACATCAGTATTATCTGAAGTTCGAATGAAAGATATATGTAAGTATTAATTTTAATCATGTACTAAAAATTCTGAAATATTAATATTGAATTTAATTAATGTGTAACATAACAAAATAGGTATTCCAACACCTCCTATAAATTACAAGCCATTACTAACAATAAATGAAAATGAGAGAAGCTATGTACAGAAAGTATCGCTTGCGGAAACCAACATTACAGAAAAGAATTGTGAAGGTGAAACTACAGAAGAAGGTGTTTAAAAAATATATTATTTTGATTTTCATTAACTACGTAATATTCTATTATCTTTAATGAAATGATAATTACATTTTTTTAATTTACATAAAAATCTAAATTATTTTTACTAGATTGTTCTACTAAAAATAAGTAAATTTAATTCTATTACTTTGTAATAAATAACGAAAAAAAACATTTTTTAAATTGTTATTATAGATACAGATGAGAATTTTGTCACAAAACCAGTTAATCTTAAGCGAGGTGAAGTGTTAGAATTAAATTTGAACGTTTTGGAAATGGCAGAAATAAGTGAGTGAAACAATATTATTATTTTATATATATAGATACAACTTATTTTTCATTATATTTTATTATATTTTAATAATTGTATAATGTAATTTAAAAACGTTATTTATCTACCTTTTTCTATATATTTTTCTTTTTTAGTTTCATAAATGTAAAAGATTTTTTATATTTTATATAAAAGTTAGGGTTTTAATTTATAAAAATAAAATTTGCACTATTTCTTTTTAAATTATAGGATATAAAAAATGTTTTACATTTATTTTTTATTATGATTTATTTATTCATAGCAAAGTCATAGTCACATCTCTAACAAAACAAACATTTCATATTATTATAATATTGTTATGATATAAAATATAAAATACAATGTTACGTACTCAATGAAATTAAAGGCTGCGTTCCGATATTCACTGTCAGTACTGAAACAATAAGAATAAAAAAATAATATAAGTAACGTTAACTATAGATTTTCAGTACTGGCAATGAATATCGGAACGCAGCCATAGTGACATGTCACATTATAATTTCATTATACGTAACATTTTATTTCATATTATAACAATGTCATAACAACATTATTGCATTTGTGACAAAGCGCACATTTGTATTTCACCATGATTGCATTGTAATATGATTGCTATGGAGATGTATTTGTATAAATACTACAAATTGAGTGTTACACACAATTTGTAGATTATAGCTTAAAACTAATATTCTAAATTTTATCTGAATTAATATATTAAATAATTTCTTTTTACAATAATTATATATTTTTTATTAAAATTTTATTTTTTTTAAATTATTTTAACAGATTCATCGACATCTGCACAAGCTAATCAAGAAATTGTGACAAATGTGAAAGAAAAAGAAGACATCAGGAAAGAAGATTATCATAATGAGTTATGTTGCAGTAAGTGTATGAAGTTAAATTCTTAATAATTCGTATTTCAATAAATTTAGTGTGTGTGTGTGTGTGTGTGTGTGTGTGTTTGGAGGGGAAGGGAGAGGGGGAGGGAAAGAGAGAGAGAGAGAGATTAATATATATGTAATATGATAATTACTATGTACATATATATGTATATATATTTGTTAAACAGGAGCTTGTCGGAATGACATAAAAAAAATTACACGAATGTTGGTTACAATCCAACAATTGTTATTAGATGTAAACCCACATGCTTCACAAGAAAATACAACAAATTTAAATTTACCAGTTGAAACGCCTGAAGCATTAGAGGAATTTAACAAATTGATAATGCAAGATTCCGTATCTTTATTGCAATATGTAAATACTTTTCATTAATTAAATTTCAAATTAACAAAAATAAATAAATATATAATAGTTAAATTATTCTTTTAGAAAAAAATTATTCGAACTGTAGGAGGGAAAGATGCGGAACAGCACGTGAGAAATGCATTGAAACAAACTGTAACTGATCAGTTAGCTTACAAATTATCATGGACAGGACAAAAAAACACCATTGAAACGAGATGCATGAAATTTGTTGACGTTATTATAGGTATAATTTTATTTTTTTAAACTTTTAAATATGTCAAAATTACACACACACACACACACACACACACACACACATACAAAATAATATATCATTAATGGCGATTAGCACCTGATTTTTCAAAGTTCTAGAAATTATTCTGGTCTTTAGTAAGATAAATTAGCTATACATTTAGCATTTTTGATATTTTATATATATATTATATTTTATATATATATATATATATATATATATATATATATATATATATATATATATATATACACACAGTTTTTAGTCATTGTTATTTATATTAGTCAGTGTGTAGAATAATGCTGCTGATGTGCATTTAATGTCACAAAATATATGTAAATTTTACGCCAATGCTCTACAAAATGTTTTGCACTGATTGATAATATTTCTGTTGAAAATGTTAAATTTACATACATATACACACATCATCTTTATGTACTTTGTGTAATCTAATTAGTGATATTTATTATTTTTTAAAATAATAAATGTTACTAGAACATTACAAGTTAAGAATTTACAATTTTAATATTTTTATAAGTATTTTATATTTTTAATTTTTTATTACAAAATTGATTATATAAATCTTTTTTTTCAGAAGTAATCATCAGTATTAGTGGCAAAAATATTTCTTCTTATTCCATCCAAGCTGTAATTAAAAGTTGGCTACAGCATGCTGGAGATCGTATTAATCAAAATATAAAGCGACATGAAAAAAGGAAGTGAAATATTTGGAAATATTTAACTATTAATTTTTCTTTATTTCAGTTTATAACATAATTTTATTTTTTATAAGAAGTAAGATTGCGCACAATATGGCATTATAATAGAATTTTATTTTTTTCTCCTCAATATGGCAATATTTTTTTTTCTTTTGGTTTCATTTTTAATAAAATTTTATTTTTTACGTTTATGTGCAAAATATATAATAAAAAAAAGTATTTAAAAAATACACTTTTATTTCTTGTATAAAATAAAAACGTAAAATAAAAAAATTATTTTGTACTGAATGCGTACTACTTAATTTTTGAAATGTATGAATTTTATGTACATTTATAATAAAAGAGTTATGTAGATGAGTATATTATTTTTTAAATGAAATATGCGTACAATAAATATAAATAAAAAATTCTTAATAGTAACATTTTCTTGATATTTATAAGAAGTCAAAATGCAGTATTCTTTTAGATAACATTTTATAAGAAATCAGATTAAAGTATTTTTCTAGATAACATTTATAAGAAGTCAGGTTGCAGTGCGCCTTTAGATGACATTTATAAGAAGTCAGGTTGTCGTATTCTTTTAGATGTCATACATATAATGTCTCTTTTTCCTCTAAAATCGACGCATTAGAGGACTTATTGATATCATTATGTTATCATTCAGATGGCGTTATCAGACGTCCAACTCTTAAACATGGATACTTTAAGAACTCTTTTTGATAGCTTATTGTTCACTGGGTGGTTACATCATGGTTGTCTCGTTTTTTTTTGTGAGTTTAGGAACATATCTGTCCAATGGGAGAATTTTTCTTTAAATAAAAGTATTTTCTCAATGAACAAGACAGATAGGTTACTAAACTTACAAAAAAAACCAGACAACCTTTTTGATCAAAAGTGTACCTAAATATATTCCATAAATATTCCA
>CABEGB010000140.1:58949-92853 GCA_901521435.1 Crematogaster levior
GTAGCATCCAATGTTGAAAATACTTGTCGGGCAAGTAGTTTTTTACAGCAAGGAGAGAATAAAATAATGCCCAATATAAATTTTCATAAGCTTTCCAAAATTTGTACTTTTTTAATTTTCTGGGTAAACGACTAAATGTATTAGGTGGCTTGATTTTTGATAAAAAATCATCAATAGTATCAATGTGATTTTTAATGTTCCATTCACCTAGCTTTTCTATCCACAAATTAAGGATTTGTTTTATTATACCTAAACACAAAAGATGCATAAATTCTGCAAAAACAATTGTACTTTCATCAGCACCCGGTAAAATGTGGACTATTGTACGTCCTTTTATACTCTTTTTAATATTATGAGTAAGTTCAGCTTGTTTGCCACATGTAAGTATTCTTTTCTTTGTTCGCAGAGTCCATCCATCAGGACGAAATTTGTACACACGACGACGTGCTTTTCCTTGCTGAGGATACTGTATTTTTTTTGTTCGAATTTCACACGTATTACATCCATTTTTACTGTTGTGATTTTGCATATTTAAAACCATTGCTCTGGCTGGAGCATCAGCAACTATAAGAGAAGCTTTTATTATACTTTTATAGGATATGTTAGTTTTAGGATGAATCCACGTGAGACCTTGCTTAAAACAAGACTGCAGTTTTAAACATAATAGTCGCAGATATGTATTCATCTCCGGTTTAATATCAGAATACCATATTCCTACACACATAGTAAAAAAACGTCTTAGATGCGGTGGTATTTCTGCTATCGTAAAAGATATCGGCCATAAAGAAGCCGTTGCGCTTTTTTTTATACAAGCTCCATCTACACTTAGCATGAGTGTAATGTCATATCGTTTTCTGTCATTATTCACTCTTTTATATTCGGATCCATCTGTGATATCAGTTATTATATTTATATTTGTATTTCTATGTTGAAATGTTTTATCTAAAACATCAGCCAAATTCGTATATTGAAACAAATGTTGAATATAATTTAAAATGTCAATCTCAAAAAACGAAATATAACCTGCATCCGAATTGCACGCGTTACACAATACCTCTTTACTTGTACCATAATAAAACTGGCATACTTTACAACAATAATGTGTGACAACTTTTAAAGGAGGAGCCTGTTGTTTTACATACTCTAATAATTTGAATACAGTTTTCGGCATTCGATTTGGTTTCGGCAATGCAGATGTTACAAAATGTAAATCAGCTTTTAGACAAGCGTTTGTTTTGTTATTCGCAATATATAAATTTAAAAAATTTAACACAGCAGTATCTACGGTCATATCGCTATTAGAACAAAGTGTTAGAGATGAGACAGTATTATTAACTACCTCACTCTCATTGCTTTCATCACTATCACTTTCAATATCATAGTTTGAATAATGTATCGTTTGTTCATTATGAAGCAACTGATTATTATTATCAGTACTGTCACTATCACTTTGAATATTATAATCTAAATAGTGTATTGTTTTTTCATTATAGTTGTGTGCTTCGCATTCAGAAATGGAAGATCTACAGCATTCAGAAATAGAAGATCTATCGTATTCAGAGACGGAAGATGTATTGCATATATGATTACTTGAGTGTCATTCACTAGAAGAGCTAGTAGACACGTCAGATAATTTAATGTCATCAAAAGAAAAAGCATTCCTTTGTGCCCAGCGTGTGAGAGTTCTATAACTCTGAAAATAATATATTTAATAATTGTAGACAAGACTATTAAAAGAAACAGTAATTGTTATTTATATGGCATGATGACTTGTTATTTATACATTAAGTGCACTTAAAAACAAACAAAATTTAAAGGCAAACAAAATACATATAATAGTAAAATATATCCTTTTTCGTTTTATATTTGTTGGCAATCCCACTTGCTTTCTGTATGCAGAGCGTTTCATATTCTATTGAAAACAGAGATGGGACTTTTATTAACCAATAGAAATAAATTCGTATTATATAACATAAAGTATTAAAATTTCAGATTTTACAATTTTTATATTGTACATACACATAACCTACAATAGTCACTTTGAATAATGAAACATTATAAAATATAAAATATGAATAAGATAATTGCTTACTGGTTCGTGGTTATTATTCTGTTTCTGTTTTAAAGATTAATTACTGTTACACGTTTAATATGTATATTATATGAATACGAATATTATACGTATAAATAAAGATATTTAAGTAACATTCGACACCGGTCAAAATTACCTTTTCTTCGACAATGAGATAAGAACGATCTTCTTCCCAATACACAAGAAATATAGTAAATTTATTTCACAATTTATTGTAACACAAGTGATACACACGTATTGAAATTATTGTAAATAACGATATGCTACAGCTTCTAATGTTTGACAACTGCTTGTATCATGTTTAGGCACGTTTATTTCTCATTGCGCATACGCGTAATTCAAAAAGAGCATCAATGATTGAATGAGTATTTTATTAGGCGGACCAATAGCTATGTTTAACAGCGTGGAGGGAAAAAGATAAACTCTGAACTAGTGCATGATAAAAAGAAAGGTGAAGCAACTTGAGGGATGCGCAGTCAATTTGGGTTAGCAAATCAGAAATCTGTCCAAAATGCAAAAAGCAATATGGCTGCCTCCATGATACGCGATTAGATTAGCTCTTAGACCGGTATTCATAGTCAGATATTATATTTAAGATCGTCTTAAGATCTCGTTTAACCAATAAAATAATCGCAAAAAGTCATTTTATTGGTTAAACGAGATCTTAAGACGATTTTAAATATAAAATCCGACTATGAATACCGGCTTTAGATTTTGTTCTTAATAAGTGACTAAAAATGTATTAACAAAAACTTATGATAAACGATTCTGATGATCAAAAACTTCAATTTATTTACAAATTTAAAATTTATTTATTTATTTATTATGCATTGATCAATGTTGTATTTGTATATCGCGCTGCATTTTGGACAGAATTTTGATTGGCTGCCTTATTGCTTGGTCGCCATTATGCGTGTTGGTTCACCTTTCTTTTTGCATCATGAACTAGTGCAGCCAGTTCGGTTAAAAAGAACAGACCAATGATCAAAAGCAATACACGGTAGAGTTATATTAAACGTGCCTAAACGTGACATACAAGCAACTGTACAAATATTTAGCATATCGTTATTTACAATAATTTCAATACGTGTGTATTATCATTTGTGTTACAATAAGTTGTGAAATAAATTTGCTATGTTTCTTGTATATTGCAAAGAAGACCGTTCTTACCTCATTGTTGAAGAAAACAAGGCAATTTTTGAAGATGGTGTCAAAAAAGATGATGAAATCCAATTCTTTCACTCTAATAAGATGTATACAGGATGTGTAATCAGACGTTCAGGTATAATGTACAATTTAAATATAAATTTCCTGTTAACACCAAATAATAGTAATATAACCTCGATATTATGATTTCTTGCTCAACAATAAGCATTATGTTATATGTAATAGTTAACATTGTTGAATAGGAAATTGCAGTATTGAGATTATATTAGTTGGCGTTCGCTGCTTTATATTGAATTGATTTATTTGTTATGTAAAACAATGAAAATTGTCTAATTTTATTGGCTTTATTATATAATATAAGTTTTATTTTATATAAGTTATATAGTATAAGTTTTATTATTATTGCGGAGATACCATTCTATAGTAAGTGTAACCGAATAAAATGTAATTCTCTAAATATTATCATAGATGATGAAAATGAACTGACAATGTGGAGGAAACAAACAATGGAAAAAGATAAGAAGACTTTTAAAGCTCAAAAATCAGTGCATGGACATACACCAAAGAAAACGAAACGACAGAAAGTTCCTAATGTTCCATATTCGCCACCACTATGTGCTATAAAGAAAACTACATCTAATAAAAAAACAAAAAAAAACAAAACTGTAAGTACATAATATAGGTACATATAATACACAATAAGTACACAATATGATTCATGTTTATAATATGAGAGTTTTGAAAGGGAATATGTCTTTCCTAATGTATACTTTAACGTTTTACTTTTATTTTATAGAATAAGACCAAAACTAGTGATGCATACAATGCGAAAACACAACAGCTTACTACTGTGTTATCTTCATCCTCAGAAAACTCTTCAAATGAGGACAGATCAGAAAAATCTGATAATCATGAAGAAAATAATACTGCAGTTGTTGCTCATGATTTGGTTTGTAACATAGTATTAAAAACATAGTATTAAACTTATATTGATCATCTTTTGTACATAAATATTTATTTGTAAAATAATAATGATGTTTGTTGTCTTTCAATATTGTTGTAGACACAACAACAATCGACTACTCAATCACATGAATCAACTGAATCAGCACGTAATTTAACAATTGCTAAACTTTTAAAACAACTCGAGGAACAAAAAGAAATAAATGCTCATCTTCCTAAAAGCTTAAAAGAAAAGGAAGCATCAACATTAACATCATCATCAAGTAAGAAACAAGTTTAAGTTTTAAGTACTATTATATTTATCCTATGATAAATTTTTTAAACGTATTGATTGGCAAGATAAAATTTCTCAGGATTCGAGAACTTCTCTATTCTGTCAATCAACAATGTTTGAAAAAATATGACAAACATCTAATGTCAATCGTTGTTATTTTCATACATTGTCATACATTGTCATACATTGTCATTGTCATACATTGTTATTTTATAATAAAAATTATATTATTATTTTGAAATGTGTTTTATTTATAGGAATAGAATTATTGGAAAATACAGACAAGGAAAACATACATGCTGAGTTCGAAAATAGAGGTAATATATCATTTTTATGTTCTTTTTAATTAATACATAAATTATATGCGATAAATGCAATTGTTTTTACTACATGTATAATATTTTCTTCTAGCATCTATAAGCACAGATTCAATGAAAAAGCAATCGAGAGATGTTATTGCTTATGAACAAATCAAACAAAATAAAGCTGGTATCATTTATTATCTTCCTGTTCTTTTTGAACATACATCGATTTAAAAATTTTATATTCTCCTTTTACAATAGCCAAAAGTATTTCGCAAAAGAAGTCATGCAAAGATCAATATACGTACTCAAATATCCCGCAATATAACTTGATTGAATCACATTCTCACACACACATACAAAATGAAGCAGAGTTAGAACAAGAATCAAATGCAATACATGATTTAGAAGAGCTAGATACTCCACGTCAACTTCACCAATTGTATGGAGAGGATTTTAACGAAGATGGAGAAACGGTATATATTTTCACATTTATAATTTATATATAGATAGAAATTATAATATATAAAATATAAATATGTGTGTGTATATTTGATTATGGCAAAGTAGCTTTTTTTTAAAAAACTATTTTTTTCTCAGATATAAATCCGTATATATATTATTAAATGCTAATTAAATATAATTATTAAGAAATAATTCAGGATTATTTCCATTGTTTACAGATGATATTACTCGGAAATAATATTTTTTGTAAATCTTCGGTCCTACATTATGCTCTTGGTTCTTCAACAAAGACAACACATTTTGTTCGAAAATTGGTGTGTGGGGTGTTTAAAGAAGAAATTTTTAAAAAAGGGCCTTCTCAAGTAACCCTTACTGGTTATGCACCTCGTAATATAGGAAAGCAAGCTGAAGTAAAATACACTAATATTGATGTTGTTGCTAGATCAACAATCATAAGTAAGTTTTATCATACAGAGTGTTCGACAAGCAATAATTAAATGATTATATCGCAAAATGGTAGAAAACTTTTATACTCAGTTTAATCCATTCTATCTCTCGGGAGTTGAATCGTTATTTATCAGACGTCCTGTATAGATTGACTCAAACTAGTTTTATTGGTATTATTATATTACAGAATATGTAATTTATTTTTTATTTTCTTTCAGAATATGCCAAAGTAATAGGGAAATTTAAAAAATGGCCATATATTCGTACAAAAGATCTCGAGAGAACGTTGTCTCAGAAGATTGGCGAACTTAAGCGTGAAACCAATATTAAAAATATTAAATAACTGCCAATAATAAAATAACTGCCATATATTTAATGCACATTGCACGAAGTAAACTATTTTTTTGATATATTTGACATATTTGTAATAAGTATAATTTTTGTTTTATAGTTTTTATATATGTCAAACAATGTGATAATAGTGTATTTTATGTTTATGTTATACTTTAATAATGTTTGTACTTTATATTTATGTAATATTTTAATAATATGTGCTTTATGTAATATTTTAATAAAAGAACTAAGTAAAAAAATTTATATTCATAAAAAAATATGTATATGCCTATATATATATATATATATATCTGTATATATATAAATATATGTATATAAGGTGATATAATATCATGACAAATAAGGATATATATACAGACTAACTTTGATTCAAAATAAGCGTATGTCCCAAAGAGACATATTCCTAAGCGTATTCTAAGACAACTTTTCCTTTGCCAAAAATTTTTCCGGAGCTTAGTTTTCAAAATACAAAGGAAAATAGGTAGCGTATCGTGAGTCGAGTACAAGAGACAAGCAGGGGCGGACCACTCACCGTTACGCGGGTGTTTACGCGAGGCGAATGCTACAATCAGCTGACGATACATAAATATGCATACACACACACACACACACCACGCACACACGCAGCATTTAGACGGACGGACAGACAGACACACACACACACACACCGCACGCAGCTGACAGACGGACGGACAGACAGACAGACACACGTACGTACGCATGTACTTTTTTTATTCATGCACTCAAATGCAAGAATGCGTCCGAAAACCAATCATAGGAATCATAAGCGCTCAACATGTTTACCCGTATGAACGCAGCCGGTCTAAACGAATTCGAGGTTGAATTATTCAAAGAAAAATTAATTAAATAATTTGACCTTTGATTTATCCTTTTTCTTATTTGTTGCCGTTTTAAAGGCAAATACAGATTCACATTTCATTTTCTTCTAAAAACCGAAATATTTCAGTATTAATAACTATTTAAGCGCACTCGAAAAGAAGCGTTTTTAAACACACGACACGACGCGTGTTTTCGACGCGGCAAACCCAGTTGAACTTAACGGTTATTGGCGATAATATAACCGGTGAAAGTGGCTGCGTTCAGCAACAGAGCAGATCGTTGACGAATAGTGATTTTTTATTTCAATTGGTTTCTGCGCAGATCAACGAAGCCGTACTTTAATGCGCTAAGATCACTAAGGGTGCCTGTTTTTGCTGAAACCAAGGAGTGATGAACGTACGATGATTTGAAGGATTAAAAACTGAATTTTCAAACTTAATTCATAAATTTGATGTATTTTTATTTATGTTTGGTTTTAATACGCGGCGTATTTGGAGAAAATTTTACTGAGAGCAAGTATTTGCCTGAAAGGGCAGATTTTTTATTTTCTTCTTTTTGCAGTAGGTTCGAATACCGTCCATTGTGACACAAGCTCTCATCGTCTCAATAAATTTTTTGGGGAGCAAACATTATTTTCGAGAAGGATATGGAGTTCGTTGTTTAAATCGTCGACGTCTTTAGGGGCTTTCTGTGAATTATCTCTTTCAATTCCCTTCCGGAAAAACCAACGGGTCCCGGGCTTGCGGGCCAAGGACCGCGCCTCCGCCCATCCATCGTTCAGAAATTGCTCGTTATGCAGAATTATATCCAAATCGAGCGAGACATCCGTCGGCTAACGTAATACTTGGAGCAGCGCAACGATTATACGAGAGCGGAAGCGTCTTACCAAATAAAAAAGACTGCGGTAGACAACGCAACGCAAGAAACGTACGAAATGAGGAGACAATTCTTCGTGCAATCGAACAAGAGCCTGAAACTAGTATTCGGGTTATTGCTCGAGAGCATGATCTGTCTTACTCTACAGTACAGAGAGTCTTAAAGGAAGAAAAATTGCACGCTTTTCATTATTGCCGCGTGCAAAATTTACGAGAAGAAGATTATCCTAGGAGAAAGGCGTTTTGTGAGAATTTCTTGAGAAGAGTAGAAGAAGATCCAGAATTTCCTTCTCGTGTGATATTCAGCGATGAATTGCTGTTCACACGAGAAGGAATTTTTAATTCTCACAACATGCACGTGTGGGGAGATGAGAATCCTCGAGTCACTCGAGACAGAAATTTTCAAACTCGATGGAAACTCAACGTCTGGGCAGGAATAATGAGCACAAACATACTTGGTCCAGTAATTCTGCCAGATACATTAAATGGCGCATTTTATAAAGAATTTTTGGCAGAAAATATGGCAGATTTTTTGGAAGAAGTGCCATTAGCAGAGAGGAATAAAATCATATTCCAACAGGACGGTGCTGGACCACACAACGCCAGAGTCGTTACGGATTACTTGAACGAGCAATTTCCTGAACGTTGGATGGGTCGGTATGGCCCAATATCTTGGCCCGCAAGATCTCCGGATCTTAATCCGTTGGATTTTTTCCTGTGGGGACATTGTAAAGAGATAATCTACAGAAAGCTTCCCGAAGACGTCGACGATTTAAACAACAAACTCCATTATGCCATTTGGTCCATCGAAAATAATATTCTGGAGAAGACTCAAAGAAATTTATTGAGACGCATGAGAGCTTGTGTCACAATGGACGGTGGCCACTTCGAACATCTGCTATAAAAAAAGAAGAAAATGAAATAATCTGCCCTTTTCAGGGCAACCAAATATTTCGTTTCAAGGAACATTTTCTCCAAATTCGCAAATTATTAAAAACCAAACATAAATAAAATACATCAAATTATATTAATTAATATTTTCAGTTTTCAATAATTCAGTTTTTAATTCTGAGGCTTCAAATCATCGTACGTTCACGTTTCACATTGGCTGCGTTCAGCAAACAGAACAGACCAGTGAGCGCTTAGTGATTCTTTAATATGATTGGTTCTTGCATTTAGATCTTCGTTGGATCTAAGTGCAGAAACCAATTAAATAAAAGAATCACTAAGCGCTCACTGATCTGCTCTGTTGCTGAACGCAGCCACTTTCAATTGGTTACGGGATTGTCGTGATAACAATAACCTATCAAGTCAGTCGACTGCTTGCCGCGTCGAGTAAACACGTCGTGTGTCGTGTGTTCGTCGAAAACGTGTTTTTCTTTTTCGAGTAATTTTCGCGCTGAATAGTTATCATTAAATATTTCCTCGTTTTATCGATGAAGTGAGTGACAGAGATGTGAATGTGTTGTGTGCTTCGAAACGTGAACAATAAGAAAAAGGATAAAATCACTCCATACGAATTTGTCTCATCGCGGAAGCAATCAATTGTTTAGACAAAATGATACGTAAGTAAACATGTTGAAGCTTCTTCGATACATTCCTCTCCCTCCTCTCTCTCTCTCTCTCTCTCTCTCTCTGACGCATTCTTGAGTGCATGAATAAATGTACATGCGTACGTACGTGTGTCTGTCTGTCTGTCCGTCCGTCTGTCAGCTGCGTGCGGTGTGTGTGTGTGTGTGTCTGTCTGTCCGTCCGTCTAGCTGCTGCGTGTGTGCGTGGTGTGTGTGTGTGTGTGTATGCATATTTATGTATCGTCAGCTGATTGTAGCAGGCGCCTCGCGTAAACACCCGCGTAACGGTGAGTGGTCCGCCCCTGCTTGTCTCTTGTACTCGACTCACGATACGCTACCTATTTTCCTTTGTATTTTGAAAACTAAGCTCCGGAAAAATTTTTGGCAAAGGAAAAGTTGTTTTAGAATACGCTTAGGAATATGTCTCTTTAAGGACATATGGTTATTTTGAATCACCCTGTATATTTATATCCATTTATATATAGATGTATCTATTTTTGTATGGACAAAATTGGTATATAATTTTGTATAAATAGATATACATCTATTTTGTCTAATTATATATGAGAAATTTTTTACCGGGTTCCGTTATCTCGCTGTAATAATATGGCACAATAACCAAGTATGGATGCATTTGTATGCTGCTCGGTATATGCTTTAGATTTATATTACAATACCCACAATATTAGGGTTATACAATCATAGAACGGGTCTATCGCACAGTTTTGTTTTTAGTTGATTAAACGCCGCCTTTTCTTTTTCGCCAAATTGAAATTCTATTTGACCTAAGTAAGTTTGTTAACGGACGCGCTATCAAAGAGTAGTTTAGAATATATTTTCTAAAATGTTAGATCCAAGTGTCCTGTTAGATCCAAAAAATTTTGATTGTTTCGCGTTAGTTGGCTGGGGGAATTTCATAACGGCTTCTACCTTTCTTCTTGTCGAACGCATTATCGTATGTCCGAGGAACTCTATTCTAGTCTGTAAGAATTGATATTTTCTCCAATTAAATCTTAACTCATGTGGTTCGATCGTTCTGAGACCCTCTCTCAAAATCCCCAATTACTTTCATAATATTTAGTAGAAATATGATGTGGCGATTCGCCTGCCTCGCCATTAACCCTTCCCCCGGCTGGTCATTCGTAACGCACGTGGCGCGTCACGCCGTTCGCACGCAACCCCAGCGACGAGCTACGACAATAGCACGACTAGCACAACACGGCCCAAACACATGTTTCCCCACTCGGCTATCCACTCTGGAATGGATATATAAGCGCGCCGAATGAAGCCTAGAGCACCAGTCCCGTCCCTACTCCTGATCCTGATTCGACCTAGCTCACTACCGATTACTATCTTCCAGATCGGGCGCACCCGATCTTTTCCGCACAGAGACACGGACGTCACCGGACCTCATTCGGGCGCACCTAGAGTGCAACCGCCGTACTGGGTGCACCCGGCTCGGCTTCAACCTGCTTCGGCACTCTTCTGGCAACCCCAGAATACTGCCTTCCGGACCGGGGCTCCGTCAGTCCCATTGTGCCGCCGCACGACCCTCCGAGGGTCTCAGACCGCGATCCGCTGCTGTAAATATTCGCGTAGCCTGTAAGTCCACACTGTAGTCCGCAAGTCCGCACCGTAGCCTGTAAGTCCGCACCGTAACTTGTAAGTCCGCACCGTAGTCTGTAAGTCCGTACTGTTAGTGCCTAACTCCGCTGCGGCTACATACGCACGCTACACACACACGCACTCACACCGATACACTCACCCTTCGCCCTGTTTGTAAAGGCCTCAGCGCCTCCCGCCAACACGCCCGGCGCACCACACGCACACGCACACACTCACCCACACACGACTCATTGTACATAATTATCGACACCTCAATAAAAGTCAGTGCGATAACAAACCTGTGTCTCACGTCTACTTCGACCTTGACCCCGACGAGCTAAACCGAGCAAGCGAAGCAAGACGAAACGTTACAATATAATAAAATCATCTATAAAAATCTTAACTTTCTTTTCTCTTATTTGTCCAGAAAAAATAGAGTTAATATATTTCTGAAACGTAGCGGATGCATTAGTCCAAATGGAACATATAAAAATTCGTATTGCTCATTGGATTACGATTTGCCGTATACTTCCTACTTTCAAACTCTATCGAAACGTGAAAAAACCCGGCTTTCAAATCGAGGGTACTAATAATGCGGTCACCTTCTAGCTCATCTATCTAATCTTTCACTATCGGCAAGGGAAACCTGATTCTTACCATATTTTTGTTTACGTTCCTATAGTCTATACATAGTCTAATCTCCGTTAATTTTTTTTTACGAAGACCACGGGACTCGCATAATTCCGACAAGAAAGGTTCGATTATTCCGTTGGATTATTCTCGAAACCACTCTTCTACGTGCGTGTTCACTTTCTCCTGCTCGAAGGGTGATAATCTCCTAGGCGTCTGAAATACCGGTTCGTCATTTTTCATTACTGTCTCCATTTTGATATTAGATTCCCGTGTTTTTACTGGCTTATACTCCTCTATCAAGATTTTCACTGTCGCTCGATGTTCGAGACTTGAAATGTGTGACAAATCTATTTCGTCAGTTTCCTGCTCGCAATCTATCTTATATATTTCCGGTACGGCGACCTCCTCACTCGAATCTTGTGGCATAACCGTTGTCTTCCTCCCTTTTCTTATATTTACATCAATAGTATTTATAAAATTAACTTCTATTAGAAATTCGCATTACATCAATGTATCAGAGACTATATTTACCATAATCGGATATTTATTGCTATCGATCTCAATATTCGTATTAAACAGTCCCAATTTAGTCAATGAACCTATTCCACGGAATTTAATTCCCTTTTTATTTAACTTTGACAATATTAATATACTATTCCGCTCGCATTAACGTTAGATCACTTCCTGTATCAATCACGGCCGTTATGTTTTGATCTTCTAATTTTACTTCTTTACTATACTTCTCTTCAACCGATTTAATAACTTGACAAATATCTCTTATTGTATCTTTCCCTGAACTTCCCGAACACATCCCGAAACAACTATCTTTTACCTTATCGTCTTTCCCGGCTTTCTTTGAACATTCTATCGCAATACGACCGAATTCCTGATATTTAAAACATTCCGGCCTACGTTTTTTTTCGGACAGTTTATCGCGTAATGATTCGCTAACCCGCAATTGTGACAACGCTTCACAATCTTAGCTACTTCACTCATTGCAGGTTTCTCGTCCTTTGCTGCTTCGTCTTCTCTTCGCTCTTCGAATATGTATTTGATGACTCCTTCTCTGTAGCGATATCTTCTCAAACGCTTCCATCAAACGTTCTTGTGTACTGTTGAGCCGCTGTACTCGTGCTCGATCTCTTAACATCGGATCGGGGATGCCTTCGATGACGTATTCAATGGTCTCATCAATAAAACTGAAATGTGATTACCAAAATCACCTTGTCGTGAAAATACGAACTAAATGTTTTGTCCCGTCTTCATGTCCCATCTCTGTGCGTTGCTCAAATTATTTCCTCAGCGTTATTTTGCTTAGTCTATAATGAAACGTGGCTTTTAGCCTCTTGAGAAAATCATTTATAGGCATAGAAATATTCTCTGCTTTCGAATGCAGCCACTCAAGGGCTTTCCCTCTAAGACGCGATCCAATCATCACTTTCGCCAAGTCGCCCGAGAGATTGTATGCTTCCTTCAAAAATAGTACTTACCTTTTCCACGTCTTGTAGATGTCATTTTATCCATCCTAAGTACTTAACAGTTCTGCGATCGAGATTATATTCGACCGCGGGGACGCCTCACTGTTGATTGAAATACGCCCCAACGCTTCCATCGTTTTCGACAAGCTCGCTCGCTGATCTCTTTCGACTACCTCGTTGTGGTCCAGACTCAATCGCTGCACCTGTCGCAGTAATTCGATCTCACGTCTCGCTGCTTCTAGTTCCTTCCGGCGATATTCCATTTCTCTCCGCACAGTTTCAATATCACTTCCGCTTCCGCCTGGCAGATCTGCCGCCTCGTTCCCTTTGTCCATCATGGCGTCGTCTTCTCGACCATCTCCGAATAATTGCTCACCCGACGCTTCTATCTCCATCAATCTCTTAATTAGCTCGATCTTATTACCACTCGTTTTAGCATTCAACGAACGCAACTTCTCCTTCAGCTCTTCTACGGTCTACGTTTGGAAGTCCCACATCTTTGTTTCCTCGGAATTCATCTTCACTGCTTGTCTTCAATACTCGTCTTTAATGCTCGTTTTCAATTCCCGGACAAGCCTCCAAAATTGTAGTAAATTTAAGAGATTTTTTAATAAGTAGTATATAGAATAACTGAAATTTCACTCTCACAGCCTAGCTTTCTCTCACTCTGTACTCAACGCTTTTTTTTACTTCGCTTCTTCTCTCACGTCTCTTCGCTCCTATTTTCCAACCTTCTTCTTTTTCTTCCTAATATTCCTACGCCGCGTCTATCCTAGTCCTATGCTATCTCTCGACATCATCCACACACTCATACACGTACATACACATTCATACATTCTGCAACTACGGCCATACAATCCCATCCTCAGAGCTTCTTGAAAGTTTGTCGAAAAGGATCGTCTGGATCCAATCGATCACGATATTCCAAATGCTGCGAAGCTCTCAATCTTCTTCTTGTATCTTAAAAATCATAAAAGTGTCCCTGTAATTGGTGTAAAATGCTTGTAACTTTTGCAGCCATTTAATATTTACCAGCATCAAATGCCTCAATTGTAAATAAATTCGGCACTGTTACTAATGCACATTGCAATTCTTTAATCCTCTTTTCAATGCCATATTTCGAATATCACGTGCTTGTCTGTCACATGACAATCGAAAGTTATAGATTTACTTATATTGTTTGTTCTTCACCCGGCATAATTCATGTGTTTTTTTTCTCTTGTATTTTACTCCGAATATATTATTTTGTATTTTGCTTCAATCCTCGTCGCAACTTTGTTAAATTTGGATATAAAACTCAGGAAGATATTTTCGCATAAAACTCAAAGGAAAGTAATCAGTATCTTCTTAGGTTTACTTTCTCTTATACAAATATATTTCACAAATACAAAATACGGCTGCTATACTGTGCTTTGGCAACAGTCCTGGCCCGAGAGAGAAAGTTCTGTGTTTTGTACAGTATGTATAGTACCGTTACCGCTCGTATGATTCCTATGCTACATTCTAGTTCGTATTATGAATCTCCCTAACACATATCTTTGACAAGTCTAAAATTAGGTCAAAATTAACATGGGTAAATATCGAATTTTTATTAAAAATAAAATTATATTTTATAAAAAAATGAAAATACAGGTTTATATAGAGTAGTCTATATAGAGTAGATATTGAAAATATCTCCCTAAAATTTAAATATCAGAAAATATAAAAAGTGAGGTTTTGATAACTATTTTCCTGAATGATGTTTGCTAAAACGGTGTTTGCGGTACCAAAAATACCTCTCCTTCTCATCCAAAACAAAAAAAAACCATTAAACCATTTTCGTTAACTAAATAAATAAAACTAGCAGTACTTGTCATAGCCAATTTAAAAAAATAATTGATTTTTCGGAAAAATGGATAGCAAATCGTAGCAAAAAATGGGAAAGGCTCATTTACGCACAGTACAATTGAACACGTTGCTATTGCGCACTCTGCTATTAGACACATAAAATTGCGGACCGTTTAATTGGACACCATTGCTTTTTAACACAACACATAGATAATTTAATACAGTTTAGGCTCCTCACCTCAGAAATTGGCAGAAAAAAGCATCGCTTTGCTCTGCAAAGCGAGATATTAATCGTTAAAGTTGGCGATTATTCAGGGCCGAAGGCTCCTCCCACCCCCTTCGCCGGGTGAAACTCACTTCGCGTGGAAAGTCGATTATCCGAAGATTTAATAGCTATGATTTCATTTATCATTAAAAGATACGTTTGAAATATACGATTTGTGAGCCTAAACTGTGTAATTACCTATATGTTGTGTTCAAAAGTAACGGTGTCCAATTGAACGGTGCGCAATAGCAACGTGTCCAATTGTACTAAATCCGCAACCAAATGCAATTTCACCGTATGGCTTACGATATAACTTATCATCTACGATTCTTCACCCAGTATACCAATGCGAATCTTTTTCAATTTCATGCATTCGATTGTTGTATCATTCATATGCGCGATCGCAACAACAACACACAATTCGTTTTTTTGCTCATACACTCGCAACAATGCATCCGGCACGTGGTGCATCGCTTCCTTTCGGTGTTCAATCTCGTAAATACTCCAGTAACTCTAAAGCCTATTGCGTTGGCGTCAATTTCCCCGTCGGATTTTTAAAATTATGTAGCCACCGTAGGCTACTGTGGTCCGTAATAACAGTAAATCGATAATCTTTTAAGTACACTCTAAATTGTTTTATCGCCTACACAACCGCGAGACACTCCTGTTCCATCGTGGAGTACTTCTTTCCGGCTTTCGCTCGATTCGTAAAAATAATGACATGATCTTTCGATCTGCTGCGTCAGTACGGCGCGCAAGCACACCGAACTCGCGTCGGTCTGCAACTCAAGCTACACTAAAGGTACACTAAAATCCCGACACGTAGAGGATGTAGTAATGCAGAGCTAGCATCAAAAGCCTGCTTTTGAACGTCACCAAGTAATTCTTTTTCTAAAAAAAGCGTCAACAACTCCAAACAAGTGACACTGCAGTATAAACCTGCGGTAGCAGATCACTATTCCGATATAACGACGCAGCTATCGAATGTTACGCGGATAATTCAAAATCTTGGTCGGATCCACTTTCAATCCCTGCTTCTGCACTAAAAATCCCAAATATTTAACTTATCAGCGACAAAACTTTTTTTTTTCTGGGTTAATAGTAAGGCCGGCTTCTTTAATACGGTCCAATACTCGCTTTAACCAGGCAAGATGCTCATTTAAAAATCTCAGAACAACAATATCATCAAGATACGCGAAAACATGCGGCTCCACTCTGGTCCTTATTAATCGCCCAGTAATCATTGAAACGTCACAGACGCTCAATCCATACGGCATCCGCGTAAAATAAAATAGTCCCGTTCTCGATACTGTAAAAGCTATTAATTCACGGCTATTTCTCTCTAGAGAAGTTCGAAAGTATGCCTTAGATCGATCGTTGAGATATACCGAACCGCAACTTATCTAATATCGCGTTCATATATGACAATAGGTACGCATCTTTTTTCGACACACTATTCAATTTACAGAAATCTAAACAAAATCGATATGTCCCGTTTGGATTATGACTCTATGTAGAACACTCGCTTCGCTCTGCTTGATTATACCGGTCCCTAACATTTTATCTACCTCGACGTAAATAACCTGCTGCATTTTCGGTAAGACCGGATAATACCACCGTTTAATTGGCGCATATCCCCCGATATCAATACGGTGTTAGGTAAGATTCGTCGCTCCTGGTCACTCCTGGTCGCTCCGGATCACTCATTAATTTCGACGCGAGAAATTCCAACTAATCGACTCTCTTCCATCTACGACAGCTTGCTAAGATCACAAGTTAACGGAGATTCGCTCACGCCCCGCGTCCCTCCGTCGGACAGATCTCTCGATATTACTTTCCGATTTCGCTGGAACCGTTTTCAACCGTTCTCCGAGCATGCTCGGCTCCGAGGCCGGGAAAGTGTTGTCGCTTTTCAGCGGAGAACAAACCAAGTTTGCATGAGCCTCCGCCGCTTTTTCGAAGCGTACTGTTGCGAAATATCATCCAACAACTGACCCGTGAAAAATTCATGACAACATCAAAATCCGTCAAAAAATCCATTCCCAAAATACATAGCGGCAAAGTCAGTAACAAATATACTTTGACCGTGCGCTCTGTCCCGATCGGAATCTCGACCTTTCCTCGAACTCTCGTCGTCTGGTTGATAGCAATAGTCACTCACCTGTCTCCCGCCATTCAAAACAAAAATCCCAATCGTTTCACTAAATCGACAGTATCCACCCCTAAAAAGGTACTACTCGATCCTGAATCCAAAGCTTTTACTTCGTTTCCCGCGATCTGAATTCGGAAAAACAAAAGTGTCTCTCTCGCCAAACGTCCTACATGTGAACTCGCGACTCTCTATCGACCACGTGTCTCTAGAGGCAGAAGGGGTAGGAGCCGAACGCTCCCTCCTTAAGCTCGTTTCCCGAGCATTCAAGGGAGGAGTACAGCGTAACTTCTTTCCTGCCGCAGCAATAGCAATACATTTGTTCCTTCTTACAATCATGCACGAAATGACCGACATTCTCGCAATTCCCATATTTGGCGTTAGCGGCACGCATTCCTCGGTGGAGGTGGCAAATGTATCTGGTGCAGGTATGACTGTCGCCTTCGAAGCTTCGGCTCTCGGCTCGCAGGCCGTAGCTTCCCCCCTTGAGCGGAAAGCTGCTCCCACCGCATCATGAAAGTATTCGTGACGGCCACGATATCTCCAAATTTTCCCGCCTGCTGGTTCGTAACCTTTGGCGACCGGTATGCTAAATCCGGAACAGCGATCGCTCTAGTGGGGATGGAGTACAATAACTCTGGACCGCACAACAACTCTCTGCTCGAGCGGCCAGCAGTTCCAGCGTTTCAAGGCTGTCAACTGCGTCCCAATGTACCATCGTCACAGTTGGTGTCTCTTATTCTGGTAAGCTAATTCCATTCAACGAGAAAGACATTTTATCATAAATATAACAGATCTCATCGTATATTGCTGTAACAAGTATCTTAAATAAAAATTCAAAACTTTCGAATTTAAATATTTAATGATCAAATATGTGATTAAATTTAATAAAAAAATATATTTTATTTTCGTATTAAGAAATACATAGTTCTAGTAATGATTCTTGTTTTCTCTATATCAATCTTGATGTACATATAACTTTTTATCTTAAAATAATTATAAAAATTAAAAATTTTCTCAAATTAGAATAAAAATTTTCATTTACATATGTGAATATTTTTATATAATAATTAATTTAGTGATCAATGATGATGTCCAGTTGTAATCAAAGCAGGTAAAAATGATCCTATTACTAAAAATAATATTTCTTTAATTTTAAGTCTGGTTGTAGAGAACGTCGTATCCTCAAGGCTTGGCACATGCGAATAATTACTGCTTCTTGTCATCAACTCTGGTAAAACGTGTACGGTGGCTACGTAAAGAAATGTTCCAGCACTAAACAACATAGCCAAACCAGTTGCATTGACACTGCTCAGCGTTTCTTTTCCTTCCTGCGATATAAAAGCGATACAAAAATTATAATTAATACTTATAATTAAAAACTTTTTCCTGTAATGTAAGAAATGACAATAGAGGAATTGTAAATAATTAAAAAATTATATATATTATAGTAAGTCGATAAATTTATATATTAAGTAAACAGCAAAAAATATACACCCTTATTTAAGGGAGGTTCACTTGCGTACAAT
Organism: Crematogaster levior; assembly: GCA_901521435.1. Classification (NCBI taxonomy): domain Eukaryota; kingdom Metazoa; phylum Arthropoda; class Insecta; order Hymenoptera; family Formicidae; genus Crematogaster; species Crematogaster levior. Next base: position 77,786 of record CABEGB010000140.1, read on the forward strand.
ATATTTGAACACATAATTTGTGCACACCGTTTAATAATTATTAATAATACAATTTAGACACTGTTACTTTTAAACACAATACATATTTTTGCACAATTTGAAACATATACATACGTATAAACACATGTAAAAAAATGTTTTTGAAATTTTTATAAATTATTACTAATGCTTTTTAAATTATCGTTTGTTAAATTGGGCACAGTGCATTGAATCGTTTGTTTGCTCACCGTTTATTTACGCACCGTTCATTTAATTACAGTTCAATAGTTTTCCATAGTTTATTTACTCACCGTTCGTTAACACTCAGTTTGTTTACATACAATTTGTTTGCAGACAGTTTGCTTACACATAGTTCGTTTGTGCATACTTTATTTGCTCTCCGCTAATAGAATCTTATGATCTATGATGGAATAATCAACATTCATTCATTAAATTGCAGTATCTATTGAAACAATAATGTTTTATTACTGTTGACATGTGTTGGAAGATTAAGGAAATATCTATATTGCTATTCCAATACCAATTGAAAACAGAATTGCCGTTTCTTATTGTTAGAGATCGTCCTGATTACCCACATTACCGATCAGACATAGGTTAGATCCACATAAGTTATATCCGATATAAAGATTTGCCATAAGGTTCCGCATGGATTTTCAGCTTTTCATGCGAAACGAAATTTACCTCCTTGCTTTGGAACAAAACTACTTCTGTCATTGTATGATTCCACATGGATTTCGGTTCCACTATTGTGTCCGATTATCATTGTATCTGAATGGCAATCGAGACTCACTCTTCTTAAATACATCAATCTCATGAATATCAAGATGCTTAATCGAATGAGCAAAAAAATCGTTCGTAAACAAACTGTAAATAAATAGTGCGTAAACAAATGGTAGATAATAATAAAAATAAATTGTAGATAAAAGATTGGTGCGTGAATAAACGGCATGGTGAGCAAACAAACGATGCACAACTGCACAGTGTCCAATTTAGCAGCTGTCGGTTTAAAAAGAAATATTATTTATAACAAAGGATGTAGCTCCAAAGATAAGCAAATTTGATCTATAATTGTTCTGTTTCACATGGGTTTGCGACTTTTCATGCGAATCGACATCCACCCCACCCCATCCCACCCCCTGCTTTGACCCAAAACGAAGTTTATAATTGTACAAACTTTTTTGTTTATAACTTTTTAATAAATGATGAGTGCCGATTAAGTTATAAAGAAAAGTTACTCGGGGTCATGTCCTTGACAACATATGTCAAAGTCAAGGGCATCGAAGCTGCCTCCCCTATAGTAAATAATTACCCACACTGCTTCCACGCGTACACTTTTCAATGCGAAGCGAGATTCCACATGGGTTTGCAATTTTTGACGAATCTATGTTTTACGCGTTTTCACTCTTACACCATATTTCAAATTATGCGCTAACTTAGAATTGTGTAAACTTCGAGTAATGAGCCTAATTAAAGCAATAAATTAACAAAAAATTATTCATAGAATTTCATTTTAAGGCAGATTATCAGAATGTTATCTGTACGAAAATCTATCGTATACTGGTTTACTTTCGGATACCGTTTCAAAGTCATAAGAAATATCAACAACAGTAGAAATGCCATATACACACAGTGTCGTGAAACTTCTTTTGTTCATTGGTCATTGACGGTAAATGTGTAAAGGTGTATTCAAAATAAGTACCACATTTTTCAAACTTTTTTTGTTTATAACTTTTTAACGAGTGGTGACCGAGGGCTAAAACCTTCCGAAGGCCACTCAGGAGGATGACCTTGACAACATATGTCAAGGTCAAGGTCATTGAGGGGTGGCCCCTATTCTAAATAATTACCAAAAAATCCAGAAAAATTAAAACGAAAAAAGAAGATACAATTAAATTCGAATATGAAACCTATAGACTATTATTGTGGGCCCAAAAACCTCAGTAATATAGGTAATAATTTTCTGAAGAAACCACAAGAATACCAATGGATAGTACTAACAACATTAACGATGGTGGAACATACCACATTTACATTGAACCGGAGAGATTTGAACGAGACACACCGATGGATAAATCGAGAGACAAATGGCTGGTACATTTGAGTGACATCCCAAATGAGATTGGTTATCTTCTGCAACTGGGCGAAAGGTTTGGACTTTGGATTTACTGCCTAACCAAAAAACACAGCTTAATAAAAAATATAAAGTACAATATTCTCAAACTTAATGAGAACCATAAAAATGCAATAAGAAACCAAGCAATACCCCTTATTCAGGAGATTATCATCAGCTAACGTCGTGTTCGACGTGTGGTGACTGATAAAGTAGTATTATCCTCTAATTGTTCAATTGCTCTTTTAATTGTATTGCGCCATCTTCCTCGATCTTGTGATAAACTATTGGTGGTTTCTATATTAGAGTTTAATACTTTTTTGAAAATAGTCTTTTCTTCGCCAGTAATTAAGATAACACATGATAAGGTATTATTTGACAGGCAAACTGGCCACGTGAAGGCTTTTCAGCCAATCAATAAATGATCTGCGCGCCGAACATGGATTGTCAGCCTAACGCAGTCAAACAATGAATTAAAATCATCTTTCGATTTTAATCGTTTTGAATGTTTGGTAAATTGAATAAAGAATTTATTGCGAAAAATATTACCTCAGCCAGGATTCGAACCTGGAACTCCCCCATTCCGTGCGGGCGTCATACCAATTCGACCACCAAGGCATGTGATAATATTTATCGCAATAACCGATACACTTAGTGCGAACTTATTATTTAAGCAGCGCCTCTAGTGGGGAACACCATCATTTTAAGTCAGTGGTGGGATACAACTTTGAAAATAGTCTTTTCTTCGCCAGTAATTAAGATAACACATGATAAGGTATTATTTGACAGGCAAACTGGCCTGTCAAATAATGGAATTGGTATGACGCCCGCACGGAATGGGGGAGTTCCAGGTTCGAATCCTGGCTGAGGTAATATTTTTCGCAATAAATTCTTTATTCAATTTACCAAACATTCAAAACGATTAAAATCGAAAGATGATTTTAATTCATTGTTTGACTGCGTTAGGCTGACAATCCATGTTCGGCGCGCAAATCATTTATTGATTGGCTGAAAAGCCTTCACGTGGCCAGTTTGCCTGTCAAATAATACCTTATCATGTGTTATCTTAATTACTGGCGAAGAAAAGACTATTTTCAAAGTTGTATCCCACCACTGACTTAAAATGATGGTGTTCCCCACTAGAGGCGCTGCTTAAATAATAAGTTCGCACTAAGTGTATCGGTTATTGCGATAAATATTATCACATGCCTTGGTGGTCGAATTGGTATGACGCCCGCACGGAATGGGGGAGTTCCAGGTTCGAATCCTGGCTGAGGTAATATTTTTCGCAATAAATTCTTTATTCAATTTACCAAACATTCAAAACGATTAAAATCGAAAGATGATTTTAATTCATTGTTTGACTGCGTTAGGCTGACAATCCATGTTCGGCGTGCAAATCATTTATTGATTGGCTGAAAAGCCTTCACGTGGCCAGTTTGCCTGTCAAATAATACCTTATCATGTTTAATACTTTTGTTATGACGTCGGGTTATCTAGTGGGCGATCTCCCCCTTCTACGCTTGCCTCTAGTTTTTCCTTGGACAATAAGTCTTTCCATATTATTAGAACATATGACATGGCCGTAGTACTTAAGAATTCTTTTATATGTCATACATGACAGTCTTTGAACTGGTTGGATTTCTTGTAAGATGAACGAATTTGTTCTCTTTGCTGTCCAAGACACGCGAAGTAATCTCCTCCACCACATCTCAAATACATCAATTCATTGTCGATCAGTTTCCCTGATAACCCATGTTTCAGATGCGTATCCGAAAACTGAGAAAACCAGTGTTGTACGAGCTTGATCTTAGTTGATTTTGTGACATTTTGGTCTTGCCAAATTTTGCTGAACTGTGTTATTGCTGTTCTGCCAAGTTGGATTCTGGCGCCTTATTTCTGGCCCTGTTGAACCGCTCTCATGGATGACTGCGCCTAAGTAGACAAATGATTTCGCAGTTGGCTATACATGTGGGTTTATTGATTATTGAGTTACCGCGGTCAAAGATCATAATTTTAAACTTTCCGTAATTTATTTTAAGTCACTAGCACAGTATCATCCGCAAATCGCAGATTTGTTATTTTAGTATCTCCAATAGACACACCTTTGTTCCAGTTTTTTAGTACCACTCTCATCACATATTCACTATAAATGTTATACAGAATAGGTGAGAGAATACATCCCTGTCTCACCCCTTTTTGAAGTTTATATGAGCTTGATAATGTGCTGTTGTCAACTCTCACCAATGCAGAACCATTGATGTATAGATTGGAAATAAGCTTAATGAGGTGTTGTGGTATTCCCAACGCTGTAAGAACTTTCCACAATTTTGGCCATTTAACGTTATCAAAAGCCTTTTCGAAGTCAATGAAGCATATGAATAAAGGCAAGTAATCTTCTCGAACTTTTTCGATGATGTTGCGCAGGTTTAGAATTTGTTCTCTACATCCTCTGTTTTTCACGAAACCCGCTTGAGGCGGGTTATATTTGTGGGTTAATATAATACGCAAGTCTATCCTGAAGAATATAGAGCCTGTATTGTCCTACATTTTATATATTTGTAGATATACTTGAAAAGAACCTAATCCATGGGTCGAAACGTTGTATAAATAAACGATTATCAAGATATCATCAATGCCAGTTTGTTGTCGGTTATTGTGTTTGCACGTTATTTTCTAATCACTGGCGAAGAAAAGATGTTTCATATTTTTGAACATCACCATTGACTTAGAAATATGGTGCCTCCTAGGAGAGGATTCTTTAACAATATTACGGCAGAATATGGATGGAACAATACAAGATTACTCAAATCGTAAATCACTTCACAAAAAAAGCTGTGTCATCTCAAACAACAACGCACATTCTTAATCAGATGTAGAAAGTATGACATGCTTCCACCGCATATTCTTAACTTACGCGTCAACGTTGTCTTATCCTGTAAAATAACTATACGCAAATTTAACATTCTTAAAGACTGCACCCAGAGGAAGTTATTGAACTTGGAAATCAAAGACGCCCACAACCAAATCGCGACAATTAATACAAAAATAAAAAGAACAGAAAGGAAATTGGCTGCCCAATTACCTCCCGATTTAATCTACTCTCTTTACACTTTTAATATGGAAAAAATTAGTAAATTTAACAATATTTGCAAACTTAAACTAATCCGAAAATTTAACCATTCTTTAAAAAAGAATAATACAACTTATAACCCTTTCATCAATATGGACACATCAAAATGGATCATCAATACTAGTGATAAAAGAATTCTAAGTTCAAATTTTAATTTCCTGAGTTTAGGTGATAGATTCTCGCTCCCTTTAAACAAAAAGGACACTAGAGACAAGGTGAATTACACAGCGGGTATCATTAAAAACTTCGAGAACATGGCTCAAAAATTGCTCCAAAAAGTTGCGGATTCAACACGAAGCTCAATAAGTAATGTTTTGACTAATTTTTTAAATTCTGACAAACACAAAAACTTAACAGACAAATTCATTTTAAATAAATTATATGAATGTAAAAAATTTTTATCACAAAACAAAGACTTATTCGTGACAAAAGCAGACAAAGGACAAGTTACAGTCATTATGGAACGGAATAAATACAATAAACAAATGAACGACTTATTAAATGACGAAACGACCTATAAAAGACTAAAGAGAGACCCCACAAAAGCCATACAAAATAACTTAAATAATCTCGTGAAATCATGGGTGTCTAATGGAATTATAGATGATTACACCCACATTACGCTGTACAAACGGCAACCTCCCTAGATGCTACGGACTGCCGAAGATTCACAAGAGCGAGTTTCCACTTCGCATCATTGTGTTGGCACTAGGGAGTCGCTTTACAATGTGGCCAAGTATTTACACGCAATATTGGAGGGATCCATTCCAAAGCCAAAAACTCACATAAAGGACAGTTGGACTTTAACGAAAAATTTAAAAAACATGTACATACACCCTTCCCATTCTTTGTTATCCCTTGATGTCTCCGCTTTATACAGGGTGAGTCATCTGAATCTATCACCTCCAATAACTCGTTTGGGTGGCCAGGTATCGAAAAAAGTTTCATATAAAAGTTGTAGGGTTTCGAAGGGGAACCAAAACGGCGTACCTTTCAACTTTTGATTTTGACCGGAAGTGGGTTACTTCAACCGGAAGTGGTTTTTTAAAATGGAAACCCCCCTTTTTGACACCGGAAAATGAAAGAGCGGAAAATTTTACGTTCAGATATGACCTTGGCTGTTTTAAAAATTTCAAGATGGCGGACAAAAGTTTTAGTCAACCGATTTTCACCAAATTAAGTTTACGAGGGTTTTTGGGGTTGCTGATCACGAATCTGAAGTCAGATTTGCAAAATTCAAAATGGCGGTTCCAAGATGGCGGACGAAATTTTTAGCCGAAATTAAATTTGGTGCTGGCGCACCATCCAATTGAAATTGTTTGCCATCTTGGATCCGCCATTTTGAATTTTGCAAATCTGACTTCAGATTCGTGATCAGCAACCCCAAAAACCCTCGTAAACTTAATTTGGTGAAAATCGGTTGACTAAAACTTTTGTCCGCCATCTTGAAATTTTTAAAACAGCCAAGGTCATATCTGAACGTAAAATTTTCCGCTCTTTCATTTTCCGGTGTCAAAAAGGGGGGTTTCCATTTTAAAAAACCACTTCCGGTTGAAGTAACCCACTTCCGGTCAAAACCAAAAGTTGAAAGGTACGCCGTTTTGGTTTCCCCTCGAAACCCTACAACTTTTATATGAAACTTTTTTCGATACCTGGCCACCCAAACGAGTTATTGGAGGTGATAGATTCAGATGACTCACCCTGTATAACAAGGCTGCTCAACCTCAGGCCCGCGGGCCACACTGTGGCCCGCGAAAGAATTTTAAATGACCCGCGCAAGTAAGTTTTGAAATACGCACCAAATTGAAAAATCCCGCCAAATTGCCTGCCGCGAAGGAATTGATTTGTTCCGAGACCCCTTTCCGCGGGGCAAAGGGAATATGGAGAATATATGGAGAATATCCGTGGCGCCATCAAGCGGCGGCGGCGACTAACCGCCCTTGATTTACGGATTCTCCATATTCCCCTTGCCCCGCGGAAAGAGGTCATGGAACAAATCAATTTCGGGCAGTGTACCGTGTTATAGTTTTACTGACTGTTGAAAGTGAAGTTTTTTAATTTGTGTTTTTATTGATGAGTGACTGGCCCATATATGTCAATTTCGTATTTACATTGGCTGTCAAAGGTATGTTATTCATTAAGTATTTATGTTTTCATATTACTTAGGTACCTACCTATTTTGAAAGGAGAATATAAACAAAATGTGGTTTGTTTCAGTATGGCTCACAGCAAACCGAGTACTTCGAAATCAACAGAGGCCTATCGTGTTTTTCATGATGAATGGGAAAATAAATATTGTTTTATTGAAAGCAAGGCGCGTAAACCTACATGTTTACTTTGCTTCACTACAGTAGCTATTGCAAAAAAATATAATTTAGAAAGGCATTATAAGCAAAATCATAATAATTTTGAAAAAGAGTACCCTGTCGGTAGTGCTATCAGAGAAGATTTTTTAAAGAAAAAGAAACGGGAACTATTTGACCAACAGAATATTTTCGTTAAAAGGCACGACGAGCTTGAATCCATGGTCAAAACATCTTACGAGATTTCTTTGCTCTTAGCGAAAAAGAAGAAATCGTTTTCCGATGGAGAGATTGTTAAAGAGGCTTTGACGATCTTTGCACAAAATTGTGATGATAAACACGTCAAAGCTAAAGCGGACAGTATTTCACTCTCACGGCACACTGTCACGAGACGGGTGGAGCAAATGGCAGTTGACATCAATGAGCAGATTCAAGAAATCGTAGCTAAGTGCAAATACTTCTCATTGGCGATAGATGAAACTTGCGATTTAACGAGTAGATCTCAGTTGGCTATTTTTGTGCGGTGTGTTGACGAAAATTGGAATGTATTGCAAGATTTACTAGAAGTCTGTCAGCTGGAAAGTACAACCCAAGGAAAAGACATATTTTTGAAAATTAAGGAATGTATTGAAAAAAAGAGTTTATCATGGGACAAATTGATATCTATTTGCACTGATGGTGCACCGGCAATGATTGGAAAAGACAATGGTTGCGTGGCTTTGTTACAGAATTTCTTAGGCCGAAATTTATTTTCGTATCATTGCATCATCCACCAGGAAGCCTTGTGTGCAAAGGATATGAAGTTGGATGATATTATGCATCCAGTAGTACGTTGCATAAATTACATACGTGCAAAAGCTCTTAACAGACGTCAATTCAGACTATTATTTGAAGAAGAAATCAGGGAATATGGAGAGTTACAACTGTACTGTGCTGTGCGATGGCTTTCAAGGGGCAGCATGTTGAAACATTTCTTCAACTTGAGAGAACAGGTGTTGCAATTTTTAGAGCAGAAAGGGGCTTTACCATTGGAAATTGATTTACTGAAGAATACATCCTGGTTGAGTGATCTTGCATTCCTTGTTGACGTTACGAATTACCTCAATATTTTGAATCTCAAATTACAAGGTAAAGATTGTTCACTTCCGATTATGTTTAATTTGATAAGCGGATTCAAAGCAAAATTAAATCTCTTTTCAATTAATTTGGCTATAGAAAATATTGACCTTTTCCCCACACTAAAACATTTGAAAGAGGAGCTCAATATTGCTACTGTTAATTATTCTAAATACCAATCTAAAATTAGATGCTTATCACAGTCGTTTGAGAGGAGATTTCAAGACTTTGAAAGCAAAAAACAAAATGCACAAATTTTTATAAATCCTTTCATAATAAGTTTGGCTGAAATAGTTAGTTATCCTGCCAATATTCAGTTGGAACTCGTTGAACTGCAAAATCATGATACGTTAAAAAACCTTTTTGCCAACAAATTGTCTTCGAAAGCACAAAATTCTTCAGAAGATTATGCAGATTTCTGGAAATTGGTACCGAAAGCAGAATTTCCAGCAATAACTGACCTGGCGTTACAGTTTTTAAGTAGTTTTGGATCAACATATGTCTGTGAAAAGGTTTTTTCAGACCTTAATTATGTAAAAAATAAATACCGCACATCCTTAACTGAGCAACATATTTGTGACTTGTTGTTACTGTCAACATCGGATTTGTCGCCTAACATAAGTAAATTATTAAAAGACAAACAATGGCAGAAATCACATTGATTGTAACAACGACTTACCCTAATAAACAATAATTCAATTTTATTTCTTAATATTGGGTTTTTATTGCGCATGTCCTGAGAGTAACTGAAATAGGAATTGTCAGTGGCCCGTCGTGAACGTCTGAATCCACCGTTTGGCCCGACTGTTAAAAAGGTTGAGCAGCCTTGCTGTATAACAATATTCCTAAAGATCTAATTTTCAAAGCAATTGAGTCTCGTTGGCATCACATCTCACCGACAACCACATTTAATCGAGAACAGTTCATTTTTGCTATCAACACGGTACTCTCGTCCACGAGTTTTGGTTTTGGTGGATCCTTCTACGAACAAATCTTCGGCAGTCCCATGGGATCCCCTCTTTCCCCCATCTTGGCAGACATTGTTATGAATGATCTCGAGTCTCATTGTATTGGGCTTCTTAATTTCGCGATTCCGGTTTTTTATAGGTACGTTGATGACATACTTATGATAGCTCCTACATCGAAGATTAACAGAATTCTCGAGGTTTTTAACAGTTATCACCCGCGTCTAACATTCACCCATGAAATGGAGAAGGATGGCTCAATCCCCTTTCTTGATACGGTTATAATTAGAGACAATAATGTTCTCATTACAAATTGGTACCAAAAACCGACTTCATCCGGAAGGTACTTAAACTTCTTCTCCAATCATCCTCTAAAATATAAAAAGAACACAATAACGAACTTTGTGGATAGAGCCATCTTACTCTCTGACGAAAGGTTTCACAATAATAACATTGGCATTATAAAGGAACTGTTGCGTAACAACCTTTATCCGAAACAGATCACTAATCGTCTCATCAGTAAAAGACTTAATGAACTAAAAAATAGAAAAAATAATATTAACACGCAGGAAACCAAGGCTGTTGATCCTAGAAATTATATCGTGGTGCCGTTCACTAAAGAAATTGCAAAAAACATAGAACGCGTTCTTAACAAAACGAATGTTAAAGTTGTATTCTCCGTATGTAACAAATTGAATTGTATAATAAAAAAGGGAAAGGATACACTTAATATTTTTAAACAAACTGATTTAGTCTACGAAATTACATGCTCGAATTGTAGTGCTCGCTACATAAGACAGACAAAACGCCATCTAATAACTCGGTTAAACGAACATCGCAACGATATTAAAAAACCTACGTCTAATCATTCGGTAGTAAGCAAGCATAGACTATCTCTGGGACACGACTTTGACTGGGCTAACCCGAAAAAAACACATCTTGTTTTGTTCCTTAAAATTTCGCATTTTTGACACTTTGCAGCTCGACAAACGAATTTTTTTCGAACAATTCAAGCAAAGCCTCATAAACTACAATATTTTGCCTACAGAATGCTTTTTTTAAATTTCTCTACGATTTTTTTTGACCGAGTTACGCAACTTTGAAGCTAAACCTGCACTTTTTACAAATGATATCCGTACTCCGTGAAAAATCATCGTAGACAAAAAATTAAAAAAGCATTTTAAAGCTCGAAGTTTCAGTTTTAACGTGCTATCAATAGGTTTCAAAAATTTTCTCAATTTCTTAGTGCTATGCCCCCCAAAAAATACATTGTTTTTTCCTTAAAACTACGTATTTTTGACGGCTTCTCTCAAACGGTTGCGAATTGTTTGTTCACATACATGGCGCAAATGAATATCATCGCGAATACTTCCTGCGGTAATTATTCGTCTTTCTAATGCACAACGAACAATGTCTCGATCTTGTCTATTTGTCGTTATTCGAGAACGACCACTGCCTTCACGTCTCGTGTAATTTCCCGTGTTTTGATATCGTGACCAAGCTCTACTCACTACGGACACGGATACACCAATACCTTGCGCCACGTAACACATACTAAAACCTTCTTGCAAAAGCGCGATTATGCGTACAACTTCTACTGCCGATAAATGTCTACGCGGCATTTTGAAAATTTCGTGTCGCTTATCACACTGCGAGAATCGCTGGCGTACTAAACATATTGTATTAAGCATGCAATGTTTACATCTAGTCACCTTTGTCTAAAAAGAGAGTCTCTTTAGACAAATACGACTATATATTTACATATTGGCATCATTATCTAAACAGAGGAGGAAATACACAATATTGAACACACACACACACGCACATGAAACCATTACTCGATGTGAAGTATTGTGGAAACAATTACGTTCTCCAAAAAAAAGACACACACACACACATCTAGGAAAAGCACTAATAAAACCAATTTTCACTAGATGGAATTCATTATTCTATTCTCTAGAACAAATATTTTTCTTAAGAGAAAAAATATTAGAGACTAATGAACAGCTTAAAATTTCTAATCCCCTAAAAGATACAGATTTTCAATATATCGAGGAATATCTCATATGTTTGCGACCAGTTGCAGAAACTATTGATAAACTACAAGGAGAAACACAATGTTCATACGGATATCTACTTCCATGCTTAGTTTCTTAGTTTCTCTGCGTCAAAAATTAAGGCGCATTAGCAATGACAGTAATTTGGTCTGTTGTCAACCAATAGCAGAAGGTTTATTAAGCAGCATTGAAAGAAGGTTTACCGATTTTTTCAATATTCAAGGTAACGGATGTTTCGCAGCAATTGCAGCCATTGTACATCCAAAATTCAAAACACAGTGGATTGGATGCTTGAGTGATACTGCTCAATCAGAAGCTTATAAAGCTGTGATGCATGCTGCCCAAATTGAAAGTAGAATTCAACCAATTACTGCTTCCAATCAAAATTTAAATAATGATTTTTTTGACTTTGAAGATGAACGAAATAATTCCGTTTCATCATTAGAAACATTTGAAAACTCTGATGCTGAAATGGAAGTACGAAGATACATATACGAGCCATGTACTGAAAATATATTTGCAATTAACGCATATCCAATTGTAAAGAAAGTATTTTTCAAATATAATACGCCGATACCTTCTTCTGCTCCAGTGGAACGATTATTCTCATATGCAACAATGCATAATTTGCCACGCTACAATAGACTAACGGATGAAAACTTCGAAAGACGAGTTTTAACAGCAAGCAACATAAAACAAAAATGGTAACACACGCGCGCACGCGCGCGCATACACACACGCACGCACGCACGCACGCACGACACACACACACACGCACTTACACATGTAATAAATATATTATATTAAAAATTTTAAAAACTATGTTAACCGATAACATTTTTTTCAAATGCTCCTTTGCATTCTTGAGTTATCAGTAAAATAACTTTAAATTATTATTATATATATCGTCAGTTAATGCTAAGGCAGTTATTTGTTACGAACAAAATTAGAAATTAATCTTTATTCGTTATTCAGAATTTATAGAATAAAAATAATAATAATTTCAGTCGTTTATTTTGTTATTCAAAGAGAATTGAATAGAAAAATAAATTTTTGTTCCTTATTCAAGATGTATTGAATAAAGGATAAGTGCTTATTCATTATTTCATAGAATGACTAAATAACTTTTAAATTTTTATTCGTCATTTTCAAGTAGCTGAATAATGATTAAATTTTAATTCATCATTTACAAGTGATTGAATAACGAATAAATTTTTATTCATTATTTACAAGCGACTGAATAACGAATAAATTTTTATTCATTATTTACGAGAGGCTGAATAACGAATAAATTTTTATTCGTCATTAACAAGAGGCTGAATAACGAATAAATTTTTATTCATTATTTATAAGAAGCCGAATAACGAATAAATTTTTATTCATCATTCACAAGTGGTTGAATAACGAATAAATTTTTATTCATTATTTACGAGAGGCTGAATAACGAATAAATTTTTATTCATTATTTATAAGAGGCCGAATAACGAATAAATTTTTATTCATCATTCACAAGTGGTTGAATAACGAATAAATTTTTATTCATTATTTACGAGAGGCTGAATAACGAATAAATTTTTATTCGTCATTTATAAGAGGCCGAATAATGAATAAATTTTTATTCATCAATCGTCAATCATTGAATGTCAATCATGCCCATCCCTGTTCCTAGTATGTATAACAACTGATACGTATAAACGATACAAACAAGTAGTAGGTTTTATTGTAGAAAAGGCTGCAAAGGAGCTTCTATAGCTGCTTTGCTTCTATAGAAAAAAGATGTCTAGTAAATTTGTAATAAAATGGCCGTTTTTGAAGTGAATAGAAGAAAAGGTTAACACGAACAATTTTGTTAAAAAGAATTTGTTAAAAATTTAAGTAAAAAATATTAAAATATAACATTATGGGGTTTAAAAACTTAATGTTTGGTCCCTTTTTACTTTTTTTCGTGGTAAACACTCCTGGAGGTCCAATACAAGAACAATGTTCCCTCACAAATCAAAACCGTCCCCCGTTTTTTGCCTTGTCAAGATCTTTTGGTTCCCTCAAATCACAATTCGCAGCAAATAAATTTTTTAAATAAAATGTCCCCCCCCCCCAACAATTTGGAAAACGCCCTCCAAATAGAACAATATTGGGTTACATTATTTTGGCATCCTAAAACCGAAAAAATAAAAAATGGGGTTTGGGGACCAAACGGTACAAGGAACAAGGCTATGAATAACTGGAAAACCGACCCTAATGCCAATTTTGGATTTTTTTTCTTTTTATCGTCCCCCACCCCCCAAAATCTTTAGATTTCCAATTACCCGTAAACGAAAAAAAGTGGGCTCCTTTAAATTTGCCCGAATTTGGGTCCACAGTAAGGACCGAAATCAAGAATTGTTACCCGTTTCAACCTTTTCAAAAATAGTGGGGGGCGGAAAAAGCTAAAGGAGGCCTGGGAACGCCCCGCACAAGTGGGGAAACCAAAACCGGGGAAAATTTTTTTGCGCGGAACAAATCAAGTCTAAACAAGAATTCCAAAACAAATTTTTTTTGGGGTTCCCGATTCTAAATTATTTTTTTTTTTTTAAATTGAAAGCCCTGTGAAAATAAAATTTTTCGCAGAGAACCCCCTTCGTCGTTTTTTTGGGGTCCCCGAATGTTTTTTGTGTTGTGAATTTTTAATGTTTGTTTTTTTTGTTGCAAAATAAAAATTTTTTAAAACAAGTAAAAAATTAAATGTTTTTTAATGTTTTTTTTTAACAGTTTTTTTGTTTTTGTTTTTAGGTTTGTTTAACAAAATTAAAAAAATAAAATTTTTTCAAAACCCCGAGAAACAAAAATGTTTTTTTTTTTTTTTTTTGTCAAGTGGAAAAAAAATCCAAAACAAACCAACTTTTTTCCCATTTCCTTTGTTTTTTTTTCCCCAAGAAAGGTCAGCAAAATTTTTTTTTGGTTTTTTACATCCGGTTGGTTCCACCCTTTGATCAAAAAAAAAGTTTTGTGTTACTTAACAAAGTATATTTCACGTTTTCTCTTTGGCCAAAAACCCCCTTAAATCAGTACCCGTTGTTTTTTTTTATTTTTATGGTAACTTTTTTTTCTTTACTTCCGAATCTCGTTGCCAGTTTTTTCCACACCTTTGCAACAAATCATCTCCGTTTTTTTTTTTGTCCCACTCACCACGAGTCAACCTAAACAGTGGGTTGCTTTCCCATTCCCACAGCCTTTAATTTTCCCGTGCCCCTAATTTTTTTTGTTTTGTCAAAGTATAAGAAATTTCCGTTTTTAAAGTGTTGGGGTTTTTTTAGGTTGATTTTCGCCGTGTGTTTTGTGTTTTCGTTTTTGGTTTGGTTTGTGGGGTTTTAAATCCGGTAGTAAAAAAATAGAAGACATGGAAAG
>CABEGB010000141.1:0-57770 GCA_901521435.1 Crematogaster levior
TTGCAGATAATGGTGATTTTTATCCTTCAATATCTCAAAACCAATAATTTCATCTTCACATAAAATAAATGACTTTTCAAACTCATTTCATCTATACACAAAATGCAGTGTCTGGTTCCGATGGTGGCAATGGTAATTTAATTTTATGGACAATACATTAAATATTTTTCATTTATACCGGGGCTTGATTTTCCATCTTTGTAAATAACTGGAAATTACGTACTGGTGGTAAAACAATCTCATTTTTCAATTGTTTATGTCATTTTCTAAGGACTTAAGAAACAATAAAGACAACATGGTGTTTATGCTCAGATTATAACGTCTTCCTTGTTTGCTTTTGTTATGTATATTGCGATTGATTTTGTGCACTTAAAATTTTTATAAAATTTGGTGGAATTACTAGCCTCGACACTGGGTCCAGAGTTCGTCAAACTTCTTTCCAGCCTTCCTTCTCTTCATTTTTCAAACTGTTTCTTCAGTCGTGGTTTCCTTTCATTGTAGAGCTTTCACCTTTGCTTTTAATCCTTGAATTCCTTTTGTAATTTCTTTTCCTGTGGAGTTTCTTTCTAGATTTCTTTCTTATTCAGTCCTTGTGTATTTTGGATGTGCTCCTACAAAATCATGTACAAAAATATAATACATGACCATAAAATTGTAAATAAATAAGGTAATCGATATAAATACATTATATTAAAGCATTAATTAAAATGCTTCTACATGTACGAGTAGAAATTTTAGGCGCTGATAAGGACCTACTAATGCTTGCCTGACACGATCAGAGGGCTTATCAAAGAAAACCTTATTAGGCCCCGCTATAAATGTAACGATATAATTAAAATTTCCTGATCATGTTTTCTTCATCAGAGACTGATGATTGCCCTTCTGCTGCGCCCTATATTTTCTAGCAGGGTACTGATAGGGCAATAGATATATTAATAAAATTTAGTTTATATTATTAGGGTTATATATAATATTTAAAAATGTTTTATAATAATAATTTTATTGAACTAATTTAATGTTGATAATTATTTAGAATTTCAATATATTCAAATATACTTAAAATAATGCCAAATGTAACAGCATCAAGTTATTTGTGTTTTTGACGGCATCAATCATTTTGTGTCAACTATGTATTTCTTTTCCCATTGTTCATCATGAATTAGGATTGTTTTTGTCTCACATTAATCGATGGCCTTCCAGTCCTTGGCACAATTTATTAAAAGCCTGTATGTGAATAATACATCTTATCTGTAATAGGTGGAGCATTTGATTTCAAACTCCTCTTCCAGAACGTCTATATGTCATCGTAAAGTTTATTAGGTTATTATACAATAATTAAAATTATGAAATATAGACATATATAGATTTAAAAAGTACTTTGAATGCATGATGAAAAGTAGTTGTTTTAAAATTTGTTTTCCTTCACTTTTTAACGGCTGTAAATACCGCCTAGCAACATCTGCCGAAGCATATATTTTTAGTATTAGTCAGATTTTTGTAAAAAGATGTGCTTGTGTCAATAGTTCTCCACAAATTCGGTTGCTCTAAACACGAATGATATGTTTAAAATTAAAAATACAATTTATAAATGTAATGTAAGTATTTATAGAAAAACGTCTTACAAAATCTTGCCGAAATTAATATTTTTGGTTTTTCAAATTGCGCTGAAAGTCTTCCAGTGTTTTTGCATGAAATTCTGTGCTATATTTTCAGAAAATTGAATATCGAGTAGAATTTGATGAAAACATTCTTTTAAAATAAATTTTAAACTCATTTATGGTTAAAGGTAAGTTGTTAACTGTGGCCATATACTCCTGAATCGGATGCCGTCAAGCTTGCTTGTAATCTATAATATATAATACAATGAGTAAAATAAATAAAAATCACACAAGCAAAATAAGATTAATAAACTTGCCATTAGTGGTATATTGTTTGCTCTCAGTCATTGAGAAACAGAAATTACTTTTCTCATTATATAGCATTTGCATTGTGTTTGGCAGTATTGTAATTGTTAATGTACTGATTTCAAAACCAACCAATTTGAACGCATAACATATTCTGAACATTTATTTTAAGTATAAAATCGTAAATGTATTCATTTGTTTATAACTGTGTACCTTAATACTTTTTAGCCATAGAATAATATTAAATTAATCAGTTAATGTAAGAACATAAAAAGCTGCTTTAAAAATATGTTGCTGCATATTGCATACTTTTTAAAGAAACGCTATCTTTGTACCAATTAGTTCATCTCATTATTCTAGCAACATAAAAATGTATCAAGATGCAATAAAATGAATAATTTCTAAGATGTTTTACATTTTTAAAGGTGTCAGAAAATATCATAAACTATTACGTAATAAATGCAACTGGATTGTATGATTAAAACTTTTTATTTTTCAACTTTTTGTTTCTTATATTTGCTTTCTGATTTTTAAATTTTTCAGAATCACTAGAATATATAGAGTGGATATATTCAAAATATAACAACAAATATTCATTAAAATACATATAATAGCAAAGGTTAAGAAATCAAATATAAATTTACATACCATTTTTGTATTGCACTACGACTGTCAGTTTTTCAGCCGTGTCTTGCTCTTGTGTCTTCATCCTTGACATTGCTAAAATAAATCAAATTAGATCATTAAATTATTATAACAATAACCATTAAATAATAAATAATTTTAAATTGTTTCCTTGCTGGCCTACTGAAAAGAACTGCATGTGTCCTCATCACTATCATAAGGTGGAACTTTCAATAATTTTTCCAAATCGCGGTCCAGTTTAATCTTTCATTTTATATCTTTTATGTCAGAGAAGTGATCGGGCTTCACCATGACCACTTTCTGTGAATAAACATATTTCTTTTCTTCAAGTTCTCTTAATTTATGGCTAGTTCGTAAGTTTCTAAAAATTAATGTTCAGAATTACATATATAAATGATCCAGGATTACATAACAATGTATAAAGTAATTTTCTTACAAAGCAATAAAGAAAACCAGTTTATATTAATAAGTGAAGAAATAAAAATAAAATTTTGGGAAAACTTACTAGCATCACCTAAAATGTTTATTTCATAGAATGGACACGACTTTGGCAGTTCTGCTCTACTTTGAACAAGAGAATACAATAATTCTGCTGTCTCAGTTGTATATGGTGGTGGCATGAAAACTGTCTTCAGAAATTTCTGTTTCGTTATCATCAATCCATTCACTTTTGATACAATATCCACACTTCTACCTTTGCATTTTATCTTTTTGCAATAAATTCAATTAATTTGTAAATCCCACTAGGCTTTCATATTCTACAAATAAGGGGGAGATAAAGAGAGAGAGAAGTGTTCTGCGAGATATCAGTATAGTGACAACACGAAATAAATATCGGGAGAACCAACGGTATATAGTAGACATCAAAGATTTTTCTCCTTTTCGAGGCAGTAGTCACTTATGAGACTGTCATTTAGAGACCTTATAACAGAGTCTGGACGTGATATGCAGTTCTGACAAAATAACATGAGAAAAAGAAATATATTGCATTTCTTTAAAATTTATAGACACTTCAGACAGCACAAATGTCTTAAAGATATTTGTGGTCAATTATCAAGGTAATAAAGAGATAGTATATTTCTCTCTCTTTCATGATTTTCCAAAATCGCATTGTGTCTAAATTATAGTCTTTATTATATATATCTTTCAAGATCTTTGTTATGCATATATTTTACATAATGTATCTACGTGTATTATTTGTCTTATAATTTAAAGGTTAATTGACATAGGTTAAAAATTTAGGTTAGTATAAAAACAATTGAAATTGTAATAAAATATAAAGAAAAAGAATCACAGAAAAGGAAATATATACCATTGTAAAATATTCTTTTTCCGAACACTCGTTTCTAGATATATCTACAATAAAAAGATGTTCTCAGGAAATAGATGATGATGAAAATGATATCAGGATGCTATTGCATCATCTCGCATATTACAATGGCGTACGTTCAGCAGACTCAACACTTTCACTTTGAATCTCGACTGTTGATTTGTTGGTTCTGAAAGTAAGAACCAGCTCACATTCGATTGCTACTAGGGTTTGTTCTGCTGCGGCCACTAAAAACCGACGGCACACGGTACGAGTTTTCGTAGTAGATTGCATACAGTTAGCCACTAAGCACAGTGAGAAGGCGAAAGACGGCTGCTCGCAGCTCTCATGCGTAAGTGGCTAACTCATGTATCGACTACGAAAAATTAGCTACCGTGTGCCAAATCGGCTTTAATATATTATCATTCACTTGTTGAGGTACATATTTCATTATTGAAAGAAGTATCATATTTGGAAAATGAAAATAAATAACTTGTGTAATGCATAGTATCATGTGAAAAATGCAGAATAAATCATAAAAGGTAAGTTTTAATTTTATATTTATAACTTTCATATTTACATATTTTACATGTATAATATTGATTAATGCTACAGGAGAGTATATAGGAGAGAGGTACCAATTGACCTGAACAAAAATTGACGTAAAACCACTTTTTCCAATATCAATTAATGTTAACCGATGATTTTTAATTTATTAATAGAGATATGGCTAATATGAATGAAATACTGTCATCAAACAAGAAAAAGATTAAAAATTGTTGTTATCTTTAGTGATATTATATTCTTTATGTTAATATTCTATATCCCATAGTCAATCAAAATATATTGTCTCTAATATAGAAACGCGTGAACGCAGTATGTACAGTATTTATTGTGTTTCACAATGTCACATATGAAGAGTGGCATAACATTGGTTTTTGTCTTCTCTTTTCATTCTCATTCATCCTCATTATTTTCATAAATTGTAGTTTAAAAAACCATTTTACAAATAACAGATTGAAATTGATTGAGCATGTAATTTTGGTTTCAGTTTCAACCTGCCATATATTAAGTTTACCTGGATCGCAGGGATATGAAGCATTGGTTTGACAATTTTTAATTTATTTCCCTATCAAGATAACGTGGTAATCCTCTTCGATTGTTCCCATTTGGGGTATGTACATTTGTCTCAATGTTTTATTATTTTTACCTGTAACAGAGGATGTACCACATTATTTGGTTTTTACATGTCAATATAGTTTCTTTATATTTTGATCTTTTTGACAGGAATTTGTTTACATGATTCAACCCAGGCCTGTTTTTTATTGTGACATTTGGTGGTAATGTCACTTTGTTTGATTCTGCATGCAACGATTCACGGCCAGTCAGCAGGAAACTGTGCAGTGGTCAGTTCCACTTCAAGCATTTTCTTCATTTTCCTAATAGATTCTCAAATGGAAGATAATTGTTTAAAGACACTTCATATTTTTGACATCGTCAAGCTAAAATGAGTAAGACTATGAATATTTAAAACTAAACTTTGTGTATTATAATATTGTAAGCATTACAGGTGTTTAAATAAATGTTTGCTTGAAATTATATTTCAGACGCATAGTTTATCTGAGCCACAAGGTTCATGCAGTATGAAGAAGGAGAAAATGATTATAACTCTTTTTCCAATATTTGCTGCAAAACAACAGGATAACATAAAGAAACAAATACAATCTGTATTCGTTGCTTTCCAATTAAGAATATCAGCTGATCTTGTTGTTGTTCGTTGAAAGTCAACTGGTATTTGTGATTGTAATTCTATTAAACTTTGTGATAATAGACGTTTTTAGTTTGACTTAATTTTGGTTAAATTTCCTTTTAAGCAAAATCAACCATCATTTTTCATTACACCTAAGCTTGGCTTTGGTGCATGAAATCAGAGACAAATTGCTTTATCGCGATTGGAGGTTCGTGGAAGAGGTGGAGAGATACCGACGTGGTGCTTTCAAGTCTTGTTGTTCTCTAAATGATTTATCGGTTCGTTTTCACAGATTGTGGAGAGATACGATTCGATTTTGACATCGTTGTCCAGAAACAAGCATCGTTCACATACATTATATCCTCCATGACCTTTTATTATGCATTTAAAAATGAACGCGGGTCTGTCACCAAACAAAAGCATAATACGAACCTTAAAAATCCGTTCTTCGATCGTAATACCTTCGCAAATTAATTTGTTTATTTCCTTTATAAAGTCTAAGTAATCGTTTAGATTATTCGGTTTTTCATTGCCACAAAATACAGCCACAGGAAAGGTTTATATATATCCGGAATGTGTAGACTTTACACCGTAAAATTGTTTGGCGCTGGACTTGTATAACGGAAGACCATCACAATTTATTTGTAGATCAAGTATATCTGTTGGATATTTTTATTCACACATCTTTGAAGACTATAGCTATTCAAAATATACGAATTCGCTTATAATCGTGCCATCAACTTGATTCAAATTCTTTAATTTGATAATTAGTCGATTCTGTTTCAAAATGTTTTTGATGTTGCTGGTAGGTTTTGGAATTAACCGTCTTCTCAGAATCCGTATTAGTGAATCTAAATGACAATGTTGAATACAGACTGAATCGCACATTGTCGAAGCTCTGCTACATCATCCCATGCTTCATTACTTGTATCATCTTTTGCTTCTTCATTATTATTATCGTGACTTTGTGTTCAGCTATTGCTAATATCTTTCATTACTAGCTTCTCTGTTCTTTTTCTTTTCTTTCATTTTCAATTTCTTCATTAATGCCTCGATTATTTTCTCAACATTTTCGCTTTCTATATCACCAATTTTCATATTCTGTATCACAATTTTCATATTCTATCATATATGACTTCCAATGCTTTGAGGCTTATATGACTTTTATTGCAATATTCACATTTTGTTCGTTTTTGGATTAATATTGGGTTTGCTCGGTGACCCATCCAATCAAATCATAATCTTTTGATGTTGATGCTGCTGCTGAAATAATATCTGAAAGGATTTGGATAGCTAAGGAATAAAACATCTGGAAGGTGTCAGATTATTGTGGCTTTTGAGATTTCATGCACACCCAGTTTTGTCTTATAATTATGTTTTATTTTTAAGTTTATTCAAGTTATTGTAAGAGTAATTTATATTTTTGTTATTATAATATCATCTGTTAAATGTATTTATAAGGTGTATTTTGTTGTGTCTTCCCTTCTACCTTGTGTGTGTGTGATTTGGTCTCGAATAAAATGCTGGCTGACTTCTCGAAATCTTTTCACGCAGATTCGTCGTCAATAAACGTTTTTATGTATGTTTTTATCCGCAATAAACACTAATAACCTTATTTATTAAATATTTAATATATTATTTTGATAATAAATCACCACTTCAATAATTCAATTAAATGTTTAACCAAATTAGATCTCTTATACGCGCATTATCGCTGACAACGCCATGAAAAAGGCTTTAAAGTAAATATTTTTATTGATAGGATTAGTGTATTCGAATATGTATATTGATCAAACGCTATAAAGAAAAGAAATGATAAGGACAAGGAAATCAGGCCCGTATAAATTACCTGAAAAATGTTTAAAGGGCGCTTCCTTCAATTTTATGTCGGGAATTACTTATTAGGGCATACGCCTGCTTTCCGATCAGGCGCTAGTCATACATCGGGCGTATCTAATTTCTGCTCAGGTACTAATTATCAAAATTTGTATAAATAAATAAAATCTAAAGATGCGCTAAAAAGAATGAATGTGATATTCAAAAGGTAACTTGCGGTTCGGTAATCTGGACGGAATTAATTTGATAATGCTTTCTTGGCTGGTTGTTTACGTTGGTTGCAATGTTTCTTCGCTGAAAAGGCTTATAATATTGACATCCAATATATGCGTGCATTATATGTATATATATATATATATATATATGTGTGTAATAATATATAATATATATGTAACTAATAATGACATATATATATATATAATAATATGTCTGTATATACATATATGTATATAATAAATAACATAATAATATCGTATGGTTAATTTGTTAGTTTTTCTTACAAATTTCAGTTTAGTTACCTATTACAAAAAGCAAGCTATTGTATTGTAACGTTTCCTGCTGCACAGTTTTTCTTCTTCTCTATTCCTTTTTGGGGACTGACTCCATTTCATTATGTATCCTTTTTCACTGATGTCTTGTATTGTCTCTTTTCTTTCAACCATTTTCTCCTTTTCTTCTTTGATTGGATCGTTTTTCAACAAATGCGTTGCTATAAAATGTATGAGTATACAAAAAGTATAAGTAGCACAATGCATATTCGATATTTTTGAGATATTATAAGAATGTGAAATCACATATGAAAATCATGATAGATATAATAAAAAGGCTAATATTAACACATCATATACAAGATAAAAATATAATATCAGTGTTATGTTAATTTTTATCTTTAATCATCTCTCTAAAAGAACTGTAGTACACACAAGATATTTTTGTTACTGTAGAATATCATTAATTAGATTTTGAAGGATATAATCTAAATTGACATTATATTAGTTTTTAAATTTTGTCTGTGAAAACTGCTTTTCTTCTAAAAAGAATATTGTGGGTACAGCATTTGGATTGATGCTTGTACTCTTGGTATGTACCGCAGTATGCCATTTCTCTTCAAAATGTAAATGGCATATTCATTGATTTATTATGTACACGCATATTCTGCACCATGTTTTCAGATCCAATCTGCATGCCTCCATTGCAAACCATCTACATAAACTAAAATTTTCAATATGTATATAATTATAACACACACATATATTTATGTTTATACATAAAAAGTATAAATGGGTAGGCAACATTAAAATTTTGCAATGTTGCGGCATATATTCTGCTTTACAAATAATGTCATGTGTAGAAGTTTCTTGCCATGTATATAAGCAATAATTATGTATAATAGTAATGTAGTACATAATTTATAATATATTTAATGGATAAATGTACAATTTAAAAATTTTATTGATATGGCAGTATGTAAACAAAATATTTGTACCGTATAAATCTGTCTCCAACAGTATTTCATAGTTTTTACAAACATGCTGCAAAATGTTGCAGTTTTTATTTTTACTTGAATCTAATATATAAGTAGACATATATATTTGTTTTAAAAATAACAAAATAAAATCTTGTACCTGTCATATTTCTTTTGGAAAGCGAAACATGTCGTTGTCCTCAAATCTCTCATCCTCTCACGGCACACCTCACTTTTTCTTTTGGGCATCTTATATTAGATTCTTCTTTTTCCTTGTTAATCCTAAAGGGTCTCCTCAGAAGAAATCTGCAACAAAACTAAAAGTCAAAGTGCTTTCAGAAGAGAATTGGAAATCAAGATCTTTGCCTGAATAAACAATTCTGTTTAATTTATTTTCTCGGCTTTTACACAATATTTTTGATCACTAATAGTACTAATAACCACTAATGATCACACAATATTGTTTCCACTTAAAATACTTCCTCTTTCATTTTCTTTCACTGTGCTTCTGAATGTACTCGTGGTCTCAGATCACTTTCCTCCACATTTAATGATAAGTGGCTATTTAAATGGCCGTTTCAATAGATGAGAGAACGCTTTATGAAAGCAACAGAGACAGCAGATCCTGCTGTGATTGGCGGCCACCAAGTCAGCATGCGCACTCATTTGGCCCCTGGTTGCGGGTTGCGCTACTGTATACTGTGTGGTAATGAGGCCGGATGGTAATACATCCGCCCCCTGCGATCCCCCTGGAGAGGGAGACTTAGGGAGGGCTGGGTGTGACGGGCTGTGCCGTCGTTCCTCCTCCCCTCCTTCCTCCTCCGAGGAGGAGAGGCACTTGCGTCCGCCTCCCTCTCTCTTTCGACGGCCTTCGCGAGCATGACTGTCTCATGAAGGAGACCGCCATATATGTATTCAGTGTCTCACCATCCTCCTTACTACAGCGGAAGAGACACGTCGTCCTCAGTGCATTTTGGAGGACAGCGGTCCCTCTCTCCAGGCGCACAGTGGGGCCAAATGAAAATTTACTATTCAAAACTTCTAGAGACCTCAACGATCATATCGAGACAAATTTGCAAATAAACATTCTAGAAAGTATTAGCGAAAAACTATTGGAGCCGATTTTACATCAAAAAGTTGGCTTTGCAAATTAATGCAATATCCGTGAAATACCAAATGGTGACGAAAATCTCTGAGTACAGAACTGAATCACACTGAAATAAACGTAAACCAACTTAAAATATTGGTTGCTAGATATGAAATTAAATCGAATGGTGACCTGCCATTTCAATTGTTTAAACAAAAATTTTTAAAATTATTTACAAATTATTGACATTTTCGAAAAATTGTCTATATGTTATTCGATTATGTGAAACAAAAATTGTTAGGATTTTCCTTATAGCTTTTTATTCACGTCATATTTTAGTTACAAAAAGCGTAAAAACAAATAAAATATGTGACAAGATTTTTACCTTCACTTCTCTTAACCTGTAAAAACGTAAGATCTTTGAAAAGCAGGTGTAGGTAAATTAATACACACTCCTTTTCTCACATATTTAAAGAACAATATGACTAAAATACTTGAAACACTAAATTGTTTATAAATAAAAGTTGTTTTAAAATTATTGCAGAATTCAATTTTTGTGAATGTCACTATGATGATTGTAGAAAGAAAAACTCTTGATTCAAGAAAATTTGCTGATTAAGCAGTCATGAAATTTTTCAGAAAAATGTCAATAATTTAAACAATTTTGTTTTAAACAATTGAAATAACGAATCACCATTCGGAATTTAATTTTATATTCAGCCTATTAATATTTTAAGTTGGTTACGTTCATTTCAATTGTGATTCGGGATCAGAACTCGAGAGGGTTTTCGTCGCACTCGCTATTGTCCTCATTTGGTTTCACAGATATTACATTGTTCTTGCAAAATATTCTTTAAAAATCGTATCATTAATTTCTTCCTTAATACTCATTTGTTTATTAAAAATTTGTCTAGATATGATCAAGTGGAGGATCTTTCCAAGTTTTAGTCAATGTCATCCTATTGGCTTCACTAATGTGGAGGACATTCTACAACATGCTCCGCCGTGTCCTCCCTGCGTCACGTATTGACATCTTGGTGTCTCTTTCCCACTTTAATTCGGTGCAGATACTCACCCAAAGCAGCCATGCCCGGTGGTATCTGCAATCCTTCTAAAGGGATGCCGTGCCTTCGCTCCACCCACCGCAGCAAAACTGGGTGGACGGCGTTTGGCACCCGGTCCCTTCGTCGCCGAGGCTCATTTGCCACTGGCGTATGTGCGGCTGTGGTAACTTCTCCGCCATGCATAAGTTAACTTACATCATCACTATTGCCTTGAAGAAGCTTATTTATGTTGTATTTATTTTTCAATTTTTGCTTGTGTGATTGACAATGTGGATGTTCGGCTCACAATTATAAGACAGTAGATGTTTAATATACAGTGTAGAAGATTATTTTACTTTTATATTATTTTTACTATGTAATGTATATAATAATAGTTATATATTATAAAATAACTAAAATTAATATGCAAAATATTGCTTCATTAACTTTTTGTTTGTGGTGTTGAATCGGCTAAAATTTAAATTCAGCTGATTTTTGTAGGCATTTATTTAAAACAAAATAATTTTTCCTCACCGTCGGCCTATAATAGAAAAGTAACAACAATAAGAGTAAGTAAAGACAATCTAAAGATTTGTACACAAACTTTCACTTTAGAATACAGATAAGTTTGTTGCGTAAAGAATGAAAACTTCTCTATAGTATAAAATGTAATATATCTTCAATATCAAGTGACGATGTAAAATCTATCTTTTGTATTATTATTTGCCATCCAGACTTTGATTCTTTCCATATTAAGAGCCATTTTTCTTATTCTATTCATAAATGTTTGTTAAAGCTTAATAATAAAAATTTTCTTGGCAAATTTAATAATAGTTTTACATTATATTTATAAACTCTCAATTCAGAAAATTAATTAATCTTTGTTTACGGCATATCTTTATTTTATGTCTAAATTTTTGGAATACTTGAATATACAAAATGAACTATTTTCTGATAACATGTGCAATGATATGTGTGGAAAATGAGCATTGTAGGGAGACCGGGTCTCGTTGGCACAAGAGGCAAGTTGGCGTTGCCTTCCGTTTATGTATTTATTGCGAAAGAAACAATGGAAATGTTATCACAAAATATCTGTTCTATGACATAGGTACTTCCCCTAAAGTTTTATTTAAATCAAATAAGTATTACAATAAAAAAAGAGAAAAATCTGATTCAAGAGGTAGCAAGTAAATTTTCGAGCGTTACAAAATATCGTATTAATGTTCTTCAGCTTGAGAAGTAAATCTAAGTAACATATTATTAGTTAAAAGAAAAGTTTTGTTACTATACAACATGTCATTTTGAGTAACAATATTAATTTATTATAATAAAATGACTAAAATAAAAATTATGTAGGGATGGGGCATGTTGACATATGCAGAGACGGGGCAGGTTGACTCGTATTATGGCACGGCGCTTGCTTAGCTTAACCTTGCTGCCGCGCGCGTGAGACGTGTAACGAACATGTGATCAGTTACAGTGTTGATAGAAGCTGATTGAAGCAAGAGAAGATGTAAGTAACCTTGTACCTTGTATATTAATGAATGTAGTTTCCGGTCGATGATTACAACGGATGTAATTATTTATTTTTTAAGGTTAGATTCAGGTTACTCTTATATACGCATTGAATTATATTAATATATGAGCATGCAGTCTCATATTATTGTACAGAGAAACCGAAGAAAAGACAAGGTATCATAATTAAATAGAAGATGTCTTGTATTTTCAGGTAGAAATGTGATCACCGAGAACTTTTGGGACGTCAAAATTGAGAGAGAGAGAGAGAGATATTCTATTATATTCGACTTCGATCAACACACAGCTCATATAATTTCGCGTCATATAATTCCGTCATATAATTCTTCGAATTTTACAAAGCTATTTTTGTCATCCTCGATTGTATAATGAAAGCAGGTAAAATAATCTTTATTGCACTCATCTTTTAAACACAAGCACGCACGCACGCACGCACGC
The DNA here is from genome assembly GCA_901521435.1 of Crematogaster levior. Classification (NCBI taxonomy): domain Eukaryota; kingdom Metazoa; phylum Arthropoda; class Insecta; order Hymenoptera; family Formicidae; genus Crematogaster; species Crematogaster levior. The sequence goes on from CABEGB010000141.1 coordinate 13,014, forward strand.
ACCACGCACGCACGCACTTTGCACGCACGCGCACGCACGCGCACGCACGCGCGCACGCAGCCATGCACACACACACACACACACAGCACGTCACACACACCCAGACCCAGACACAGCAGACGTAGATACACACACACAAACCGTCACACGCACGCACACGCACACGCACACGTATATATTACTTATTATATATTGTGATTTATATTTTTGCATTTTTACAGAAAATAATGAGAACTTATAAAAGAAAGACAAATAGAGCCTCTATACCAGAAGACATTGTATTAAGAGCAATAAAAGGAGTAATAGAAAATAACGAAAGCTATAAAAGCATGTCAGATTTATACAACATACCAAAACGATCTTTAGTTAGATATTGCAAGCAATATAGAAATGTTAATATTGATGGAGCGAGCACATCAAATCAAAATAAATCTCTCAATGTAGGATACAAAAATTGTACGAAACAGATTTTTAGTGATATACAAGAGGCCAAATTAGAAAAATATCTTATGAGAAGCTGTGATATTTATTTTGGACTATCACCAAAAGAAGTGCGAAAGCTAGCATACCAATATGCTGTTGTTATTGAAGCAAAAATTCCTGAAAGCTGGACAAAGAACATGATGGCTGGACCGGATTGGTTTAGCAAATTTATGATACGCCACAAGAAACTAAGCATAAGGACGCCTGAGGCAACGAGCTTAGCTCGTGCTACAAGTTTTAATCGTACCAATGTGCAATTATTTTTTGACAACTTGATAAATGTTTTTACACGATTTAATTTGCAACCATGTGATATGTGGAATATGGACGAGACAGGAGTATTTACTGTACAAAAACCAAACAAAGTAGTAGGAAGACGTAGCCTAAAACAAATTGGACGTTTGACTTCTGCAGAGAGAGGACAACTTGTTACTATGGCTTATGCTGTATCAGCTAGTGGCAATTCTGTCCCACCATTTTTCGTATTCCCTAGAGTTCACTTTAAGGATCATTTTATCCGCGATGGTCCCATTGGTTGTGCTGGAGGAGCCAATCCATCAGGATGGATAAATGAAGAAAATTTTCTTTTGTATCTGGCTCATTTTTTGTTAAGAATGTGAGGCCCAGCCAAACCAATCGCATCCTACTTTTATTAGATAACCATGACTCTCATTTATCAATTGAGGCTCTTGATTTTGCTAAAAAAAATGGAATTGTTATGTTGTCATTTCCACCGCACTGCTCTCATAAGATGCAACCACTAGATATCAGCGTTTACGGTCCATTTAAAAAATATCTAAATACTGCTCTTGATTCATGGATGTTAAATCATCCAGGCAAAACTCTTAGCATCTATGATATTCCTGGTATCATTAGAGACGTTTTGCCCTTGGCTGCAACACCTTCAAATATTATGGCAGGTTTCAAAGTAAGTTAAGAAATTTTTGTTGTTTTGGACAACATTGTTATAGCATTTGTTTGTGTGTGTGTGTGTGTGTGTGTGTGTGTGTGTGTGTGTGTGTGTGTGTGTGTGTGCGTGCGATGCGTGTGCGTGTGCGTGTGCGTGTGCGTGTGCGTGTGCGTGCGTGTGCGTGTGCGTGTGTGTGTGTGTGTGTGTGAGGACTGCTTATTTAATATAACTTTACTTTATAATTTTATAAATTTATTTCTAACTTATGACAATTTCTAATTTTCAATATCGAGTATTTTAATGTCTGGGTATATATTTTTGCAGAAGCCAGGTATTTGCCCATTAAATCCAAATGCATTTTTACTGACACGGATTTTGCTCCATCATTTGTGACAGATAGACCTGTACCACCTGAGCAAGAGAATATAGTATCAAATGTAAGTGCAGTAAGTTGCAGTATCAAATGTAAATGAGTTATAAATCATTTATACATTTTATAAAGAAATATCTAAACAGGCTGTTTTTTTTAATTAATACAGGAACAAGGTTCAGCAGAGCATTCAGCAATTAATGTGCCATTTTTTAATAAAAATGACTTGAGTATTGATGTTTATAATAATTATGACTTAAAAGATATTTCTGTTACATTATCTGTAAGTACATGAGTTTTGTTTTGCTAGTATCTTTTTTCAATATACCTGTTTTCCTAATTATTATAACACAATTTATTATCTTTTGACAGAGTGTTGACATTAAAGATGTTACAATAGCTAATTGTGCAATAATTGACACAACTCCAGGAAAGTTTATAATTATATTTTTAAATTATATTTTTTAGTTTAAATTAATTGGGATCATATCTTTATTTTTTCTTTTGTTTTTATTTTCTACAATAGATATAGATGCAATGTTAAATGAAATAAGCTGTACAACATTACAACCTGAATTTTCAACTTCTTGCAAGTTTGCACAGCATCAAGCTTGTGAAGGCAAGTTACAAACTATTTTTGATGAATAAGAAATAGTTTATTTTTAATTGAATTTTGAGTATATATTTTTAATATATCTTTACACTATTATCTAGGTCCAGTAGCACTGTTTGAAGAAAGTGAGAAAGAACGATCAGCTGATGTTGAGCTGGAAAATATAAGACCTTTTCCTAAGGCTCAAGCTCGATCAATTAATGCAAAAACAAGAAAGAGAAGATCTTCAGCAATTCTGACTGACAGCCCAATCAAAAATGCCTTAGCTGAAGAAAAGAAAAAAACAAAGAAAACCGAGAAAAAGAAAACATACAAAAGAAAACTAGACAAATCTAAAATAACTAAAGTATCTTCAGGTAATTTTTTGACATTTTTTGAGATAGGTATATCTATTTACTTCTTACAAATATAATAACTTAATCTAAACTTAATCTAAAATTTCTATTCCAGTACCTACTTCAAAAAAAAGAAAGAAAATGATAGAGAAAGAAGCTAAAGAAAAGAAAATATATACAGAAGATATTAATGAAAAAGAAGACTTCTGTGTAGTCTGCAACGGAAAATACTCTGAAAGCAAGGAAGATTGGATTAAATGTTTGCAATGTGCAAATTGGATACATGAGACATGTTCAGATCTACAATCCATTTGTTACATTTGCGCTTAATATTTTTATCATTGTAGATCTAAACATGACTCATGTATCCACATCGTAGATCTGAACATGACTCATGTGTCAATTTGTGATACACATACATAAATTTACAAATAATACAAATATTAAGCGCAAGTGTAACAAATGCATCGTAGATGCATTTATATATGTGATACACATACATAAATTTGCCAAAGATGTTCCATTGAGAAATTTTTGTTCTTATTTTATCTTTCATACAGTTAATTATTTTATGTGTAATTTCGAAAAAGTACTTAATTCTGTGATTCTATATTGTGCTTAAATATTTTTTAATAAGGCATTTTTATTTTTTTGATAACGACAGTTATATTATGCACGAACGATTCTGCGATAAAATAAGTTAAAATTAGACATTTATTTGTTTATTAATCATATGTTGTGCAATAATATGTGATAAAATAAGTCATGTAATAAATTTATGTAATAAAATCTATATAATATAAAAAAATAGCTTTGTAAAGCAATCATTAATTTTCAATAAAAATGTTTAATATAAACTCTGCGATATCATATTAAAAGTTACAACTTAACTCTGACAAAACCCTTTATATTTAATATTTTTATATTAAAGAAAGCTATATCTGAAATAGTTTACAATTATTTTTCTACAACAGCATTTTGCTCGATCATTACAAAATAACTTTAAAAGATATAATCTTTATCGAGAACATATCTGCTATCTGTTTTTTATTTTTTATTACGTTTTCATTAACTTAACATGGACTTTAGTCCTTAAACCTTAACCTTAACCTTACCTATAGCCAACTTACACCATGATATGTGTCAATTTGCCCCACTATCGGGGCAAGCTGGCTACAGTGCAGCATGTTGGTATTTCACTTATTACAAAGAAACTATACAGTGTACAGGATCGTTTCGGGCATGAAAATGTAGAGAAAGGTTCTCTCTATCATATTAATACTGTTTAATCATGAAAATTAGTTGTTTAAAAGCTCAAATGCCGAAATTGTGAAAACGGTGCCAACGAGCCCCGGTCTCCCCTACTTTAAGCAAGCTTGAAATTCAGTATATGTCATTGCGCCGAAGTGTAAACAATTTTTTTTTTCATAGTGTTAAATATGTCGAGTTTCGTGCCAAAAAAAGAGTATTTGCGGGAAATTTTACTGCATTACTTTATTCAAAAAAAATCTACAGCTGAAGCACACAGAATTCTTGTTGAGACTTACGGCGACCATGCTCTGTCGGAAACAACATGCAGAGATTGATTTAGACGCTTCAAAAATAATGATTTTGATGTTGAAGATAAAGAACGCTCTGGCTCACCGAAAAAGTTTGAAGATGAAGAATTGGAGGCATTACTTCATGAAGACTGATGTCAGACGCTAACTGAACTTGCAGAATCATTGGGAGTGTTTTTTCCTGTTTTTTTTTTTAAGTCACCCCTAGGTTTTTTCTAACTTACTTAAAACTAACTCCAGAAAAAACTTGGGTTATTCGCATAATTCTAACTAGTGCCCCAGAGGCTGAATGTCGTCATTTATATTAAAAATGATTATTTTTATATAAATTTAATGAAAAAAATTAAATACGATTTATTATTATGTTATATACGAAAAAAAACTAAATAATGTCAAATATACACTAAAACAGAGTTTTAAATAACTCGCTAATACGTAGGAGTGTAGGAAGCGTAGTGCGCACAGTGAAAATCCTAATTGTCGAGATATCACGACGGCAATCTTAATCAGTATTGCATGGACCAATATAGACGTTTCTAAATATACTGTTGGAATTGACTATCAATTTGTTGAACAGTATCGGCAAAGATGTAGAGATTATACTTTATTTTGCCAAAGAACAAGTTGTTATTTAACAGACCAAAAGACTATAAAGAGCTCTTGCAGTTAGTTATTATATTTTTAGACAGACACGAAGCAATTAAATTTCGATTACCTGGTGCTTTTCACCATGTCAGGCAGAAGTTGTTTATTTATGCTTATTATTGCTGTTTATGTTTATTATTGGTTGAAAATATTTATTTTTCGTAATGAATTTAACTTGACTCGACACGAATTGCAAGGATTGAGAGTTATTTGTATATCTATAAAGAGTATACATAAAAGCTTGGTACAATGTTCTTTTAGCCTGCAAAGCACCATCTCAGGATCAAGGTCTGTAGATGAACGACAGGAAAGAGAAAGGAAGGTCTTCCCACTCATACTTGACATTTGACCCCAAAATGGCCGCTATCTTCCAGATGTTTAACCTAAAATTTTGTGTCAGAGCTGTCAATGTGTATACATACAATATATATACATACATACATACACACATACTTCGTGACCCCAAAATAGCGCTCATGCGAAGACCTTCCTTTCCCCCTCCAGTTCATCTACAGACCTTGCTCAGGATTTGATGTTTTTAAAGAACCTTTATATTTACAATAAAATAAATGAAAAGATTTCCCAAGCAACAATAAGAAAATTTTGTGGTCATTTATGGTATCTTACCGAAGAAACAGCGACTTTAATACTTTTTAATGATACAATTTCTGTCGAGCAAAAGATAAAGATGGCCAAAGCATTTAAAGAAAAAGAATCAAATATTTGTGACTCCAAGTGTTTAAATTTTCATTTTGAGGATATAACCGAATTCACACACAAAGTACTACATGACTTTGTATCAAAAGACACATCTAATTTTTTTAAACGATTTAAAATATCGTCCGATTTTATTGCTCGTGATCCTGTGACCTGGAATTCTCTTCATGATTATCAACATATGATTATCAACATTGCCTTACAGTAGTCAGAAATTTTGTAGTTGTCAATGATACCGCAAAAAGAGTTATGAAGTTTACACGCTTATGAAAGAATACAACAATTTTATAACTCAAGATGAAGAGCAACAACAATACCTATTGCAAACTGTAAAAGTATATATCAGAGCTGTTTTCTATCTTGTTCAAAGCATTCATTATCAAAAAAATATTAAACATTTATTATAATTTAGTAATAAAAATTTGTTTTTAGTGATTAAGCAGTTATAGGCCTTATTTTAATTGTTTTCACTCTTAAATAATAATTCTAATTATTCTATGTATGCCTTAATTTTGTTTTAAATTCAAAACAAAATTAATAAAAATATTATTGTGAAAATTTAGGAATTAACAAAATTTAAATTTCCTATGGACCGTACTACAATCGCTTTCATCTCATTTGAAAGATAATTTAATTCTCTACAACTTTTGTTTGAGTACTATTTGTTAAAAAACGCATACTTTCCCTAATATTTGTAAAAATGTATAAAATAACCATAATTTCAGAGGTTTTTGGGCGCTAACTTTTTAAGGAAGCATTTTTCGACCCATGTTTCGACCCATTCAGAATCAAATTTCCTATAAGATCTCAAAATATCGCCGGAACGTTCGGGGCCACCTTGTATATACAGGGTGTCCGAAACATTTTTGAAAAGCCGAAGAGTGCAGATAGAATAGGTCAAAATAGAAGGAATGTCACGTATTATTTTGTAATTTTTGCAATATTTATTTCGTAATTAATTATAACGTACGAGCCAATGAGTGCACGGGAAACCGGTAGGCGGGACTCTATAGAGATGTCAAATGAAAGATGGGTGTCGATGTAAAAGAAAAATGGCTTACTCCTTAGCAACGAGTAACAACTGATTTCGAGAGGCGGAGTAACGAGCGTCATATGACAAATCAGTCATACGGCGAAGCGATCTACAAAGGACAATCGCTGCAGCGAACGCGGATCTTTATCCGAATAGGTTTTGACGCGAAGATCTGCGTTCGTCCTTTGTAAAGCGCTCCTCCCGTCGCATCACCGCGCGGCAGGCTGGCTCCTATCTTCTTAAAATGGGAAAGTCTCTTCTCGTCGCGCGCTTCTACTCGCGCGGATTGGTCTATCTTTTTAAATTAATTTCTCATTCATTATTGGAAAGACAACAAAGTGGTAAAGGAGTTTTCTACTTGATTTTACCTGTTTTACCTGCACACTTCGGCTTTTTCAAAATTTTTCGGACACCTTGTATATATACAGAGTGATTCAAAACAACTTTAAAAAATATATATACAAAATCCTGAATCCTCAAATTCTACACAAATTTTTCCTCTTGCAAAACTTGTTAAACTTTGTTAAAAGCTTAGTTTTTTTAAATTATACATAAAAATAGTAATTCTATCACGAGCCAAGTACAGAAGGTAAGCAGGAACGGCGCAACTCACCGTGAGACGCGGGCGCTAATGTGGGGTGATTGCTGCGATCAGTTGTTTGCCACATATCAGCTGCGTTGCAATATTCATTGTCATCATAAAAACCTCTATTGTGTGTTACAATAGGAAAGATTTTTATTACTAACAATATTTCCACGGTGGTACGCGCAAACAAATAGAAACACGGCTGCTTCTCGTCTCTCTCTTCCGGCCTCTTTTTCACTCACTTACACACTTACACGATAGGATTAACACTAATAAACACAGTTAATCATCGTTAGTCATTATCGATCATCGATGAATATTTCGGCAATTAAGCCTTGGAAAAAGCACATAAATAAACACATGCTTCTCCCAGGGATTATCAATCGCCACCAGCAACACAACACATGCTCGTTTCATCACAAGAAAGAGTCACAGATAATTCCACTGATTATCGATAAATTTTTCGGCAATTAACGAGCCTTAGAAGAAGCACATAAATAAACACGTGCTTCTCCCAGGGATTATCAATCGCCATCAGCAACACAACATGCTCGTTTCATCACAAGAAAGAATCAGATAATTTCACTCATGATGTAAGAATACAAGGTGTGCCATTCCCGTGGATGCGCAGTCGTCCAAGCTTTTGACCAATCAGGAGTTGGGTCCAAATGTTAAAAAGCAATATGGCTGCCACCATTGTTATTATGTTATTTGCGCCTTAACCTTCAAAAACTAGCTGTGTTTGCCGTGTTGTTTTGATTATAACATTGTAAATAAAAAGTGTAGAGTGAACGAACAATACTTTGTAAGTATCTTACATATATGTATATTTATTTAACTGACTCAGTTTGATATTGTCATTTATAAATTTTTACATTATCTTATATATATATATATTCTATTTTACTTGCAGCATGCCAAAGTGTTGTATAAAAAATTGTGCGAGTCGCACAGACTCGCCCAATTTACTTAAAAATCAAATGAAGGGGATTAAATGTCATAGATTCCCAAAAGAAAAAGACATTCGTCAGCAATGGCTTGAGGCCTGTCAAAAACATGAAGAGGAAATAAAAAATGATTCTAGTAAGTTATTAATATATATAATAAAACTATATCAATGTTTATTAAATATAATTATATAAAGTGTATAAGTATTATTTGGTTAAAGTAATAAATATATGTTATACAATATAATTTTAGCAAGGATATGCGATGTTCATTTTGATGCTGATTGCTTTGAAATGGTATCGACAAAGCCACGATCAAACAATGTTGCTGCTAAACAGATACGACGTTTAAAAAAAGGTTCCGTTCCTACTATTATGCTTATTTTGGAAGAAAAAAGAAAAAGAACGGTATCAAAAGTAGACACTGCAACAGAAGACACTGCAAATAAACACAAAAAAATTAAAGTAACGTAAGTATTTTCTTTATCTTTAGCATTAAATAAACTATAAATTGTTATTTATATATATATTTTGTACTTTTAAAAAATAAATGAATATTCTAGTACTCATATACTGGATGCCCCTGAACTCTGTGCCAACACTGATACAGCGATTTTAAGTATACCTACGTACACCGAACCTGTGCAATGTATGGAAGAAAATTTTCATGAAATAAAAGTCGCAGAAAAAGTTAATGAGGATGAACAGACATTGCCATATGAACAAAACATGTATGTATCTCAATTTAAATTATATTACATAATCGGATTAGATAAATCGGATATAAATTTTCTTGTATTTTATTATATAAATATATAAATAATTTCTATATAAATATATATATATATACATATATATATAAAATATATTAAATATAAATAAAAATATATAAATAAGTATATAAATAAATTTCATATAAATAATCTCTATATATAAATCATCTTTGACAACTGTATGCCTTAGGGCCATTCTACAATGCGTTGCAAATATCCCGTTGCTAGTCGCAACAGGGAATTTACTACAATCTGATTGCATCAAATGCTCTGTTGCGATTCGTGACGGAGCATTTCCAACGCATTGTAGAATGGCCCTTATATTAACATAATAGATCTTTCAAATAATATTACAATTGAACCATATTTATTATATTTTCCATTCTCTATTATTTAATATTTAAATTGTATATAATAGTACTATTAAAATATATTTTTGTGTTTTAAAGAAATGAACACGTGGAATTGCCAAAACACGATCACCAAGATGTTCGCATGACATCATTATTAGAATTATTAAAAAAAGCTGAAGAAAAAGAAAAAATATTAATGGAGAAAAATGAGCAACTTATGCAAACAAATGAGCTACTAAATGCACAAGTAAAACAATTGCAAAGAAGTGTGCTACAAAAGTCCTCTGCCATTGCACAAGCAGCAATAGATAAGCAAAAGGAAGCTGAAAAAATAACTGCAAATGTCTTGCGCAAAGTGTTTACGCCTGGGCAAATAAAAATGTTAATGTCACCGCATATCACTCGGATAAAATGGTCAAGCGAAGATATTACGTCTGCCATCGCTTTACGGAGCTTAAGCCCAAAGGCTTATCGCTATTTAAGGAATGTCAAAAAGATGCCGTTGCCGTGTATATCCACTTTGAACAATTGGTGTGGAGTTTTTAACATTGCACCCGGAATTCTAAAAGATGTCATAAAAATTATGGTAGACAAAGGACGCAATCTTTCCACAACCGAAAAACTGACCATCTTAACTTTTGACGAATTGTACGTCTCAAATAAATTGGACTTGGAACGAAAAGAACAAAAAGTTTATGGACCTCATAAAACATGCCAAGTTATTATGGCTCGAGGACTATTTAAAAGATGGAAACAGCCCGTGTACTATAAATTTGATCAACCAATGTCCAAGAGTATTCTGTTTAATGTAACAGGTGAAGCTAGCAATACGATTGAAAATAATGCACTCATATATGTCGCTGGGTATGTGGCGCATAAGTTTCGAAATACGAACAGCGATTTGGGTGTTCCAACCAAGACCCTTCCCTATGTGCCTAATGACTGGCTCTCCATAATATCCAAGGGAAAATTAATGTATCCCTCTGCGTGCTTTCAGGAAGCAGCTAATATAATGAATCACGAATTTGAAAAATTTCATGGCAATTTTTTTAGCAAAGAAACAAAAATATTTGATACATTAACCGATATCGTTTGTCAAAAAACTAACAATGCTTTCTCCAAAAAGGTTATTGCATGCTTAGTTCGGACGAGAACTTATATACGATTAAGAGATATAAATAAAAAAATAGTGGCAAATAATGCTATGAAAAAAAAATCGAAAAAATTGTACAGATTATCTAATAAAAAAACAAAAATGTATATATCCCGTTTTTATATCATAAATTCCCTTTTTTTATTTAATTTAATTAAATTTATTTAATTAATTGTTTCTTAATTTAATTTAATTTAGTTTCATTGATTAAGGCGCAAATAACATAATAACAATGGTGGCAGCCATATTGCTTTTTAACATTTGGACCCAACTCCTGATTGGTCAAAAGCTTGGACGACTGCGCATCCACGGGAATGGCACACCTTGTATTCTTACATCATGAGTTCGACATTGCTCAACTATCAGCGAAGCAACGCAGCAAAACAAACGCGACCTTATTTAAACTAGCGATAACGTATTTTTCTGACCGTTTTGTGATTTTTGTGACCGTTGGGTGACAAGTGTTACGTGACAATTAAGTTATTAAAGGCAGATGAGATGGCAGATGAAAGTGATTCGATGAACATAAGCGAAGTGAGCATATATAAATACATATTTATAGTATATATAGTACTAAATATTCATATTCAATTACTTCTTTCGCTATTTTTTATACATTGTATTGAATATGTTTTATTTTATCCTATACCATATTTATTGCTTATATTTTAGGACATTTCATACACGTGCGGCGTATGTGAGACTATTTTTAACAAGAATGATTTGCCGGATCACTCATGCTTGGAGGGATATACTCACTATCTCGTCGATGAGAATTTGTACTGTTACCCTCGGTGTGGTGAGTATAATTACTCCTTTTTCAGATTATTTTATGACTTACTACAATAGCTTATGATTTATAAAATGTACCTTTGTAGTTTTACAATTAAAATTACTGTAACTAATCTCTGAATAACATTACTATTATTATTATTATTATGTACAGAGAATGGAGATATAGTCCGCAAGAGCTTGATGACTGATGGTACAGAGGTTGTCGTCGTAACGAATGCACCACGTGCAGTAAATTCACAACACAATGCACCAACAAATGCACCACATGCAGTACAGCATAATAAACCGACGAATTTTGAAACAACAAAAATAGCTATGGAAGAACAACTAATTGATGAAGTTTCCCAACGACCAGGATTATGGAATTTCAAACTACCTCTGGCTGAACGCAGTCCACAAATAAAGAAAAAGCTTTGGGAAGAAGTGTTTGCAGCTATGGATGGTAATATTGTTAAGAGAGTTAATATTGTAACGACTTTACAGTTGTCAGGTTCATTTGAATTATCGAAACACTGATTTATCGAATTATGTATTTCTGTTTATTTTAAGGAACACTTTCCATCGATTCAATGAAAAGGAAATAGAAATCGGTCGGATTCTTACCGAGTTCATTTAAAAAAGGATCAGCAAGTAGCGTGTGGATCTGCCGCAAAGAGTGGGAAAAAACCGTGGCTACATATGCAACGTACGCAGTTTTTACGTGATCTGCAGCTAGAGAGCAGGTATGCATATATAATATGATAGTAATGATAATAATAATTATTATTATTATACGTGTGTAATAATCGAATTTTTTTTATTACAGAACTATCAGCAATATTGAGCTGTCAGAATGTGATGATTCTGATTCATTAGAGACGACCTCGCTTTACAATAGCAGCAGCAGCAGCACTGGTCGTGTATCACGTATGTTCATATCAATAAAATTTATTTGATGAATATATTTTCATGTCAAATAAAATAAGCAACATGAAAATGAACTTACCTTTAATGCAATGAATATTTGTACAGGAACGAATAAGCGTCGCACAACCGAAGATCCCCTGGATCGAATTGCCGATTCTCTAGCTCTTCCAGTATCTCTCAATATGGATCAAATTAATAAAATTATACCTCCTCCACAAATGACTGATAAACCTGCATTAATTGGAAATTTGGTAGTTGCCCAACTTCGCGAAATAGACCCGGAATTACTGGACGAAGTCATGTTAGACATATTAAAAATAATAACGGATACAAAAAGAAGAAAGAGATAAAAGGAAATGTTTTGTTTTCCGCTTTGCTGCTTGTACCTGTGATAGAAATGTTTTTGAAAATTAAAATAATGAAATAAAAATAACATTTTAATTGAAAATATTGTTCATTTTTAACTTGGACGATTATATTGCCATGGCACCGCTCCCTCATTATTAAAATAGTGACAAAATTCGTTGCGAAGAGCGATTCTTCGCTGCTTCGTTTTCGGCGGAGTGGGGGAACTTCGCTGGCAAAGCTTCGCTCCATGAAAAGGTAAGAGGGCTTAGCGAAGAGCGTTTCTTCGCTGCTCGTTTTCGGCCGAGTGGGGGAACTTCGCCAGCGAAGCTTCGCTGCATGAAATTGTACCTTTATACACTCGATGCTAGCGCTGAAGTAACGCGCTTATTTCAAGTATAAATGACGCGCGGCTAGCATTTATGCCTGCTGTGTTTATCAGCTATTGCAATATTAAATGCGAAATTCGCACGTATGACTCCTCTTTCTAAGTAAATATTATTGCGAACTTAAAAGAAATGCTCTTCATAATAAAATGTTTGGTTACCCTGAAAAGGACAGATTTAATTTTTTCTTTATAGTAGATGCTCGAAGTGGCCCCCATTCATTTCGATGCAAGCTTGCATGCGTCTTAACAAATTTTCTGGAATCTTGTGCAGGATGTCGTCTTCGATTTCCCAAATAGTCTGGTGGAGTTTAACATTTAATTCTTCCTGATCTTCAGGCAGTTTCGTGTAGACTATTTCCTTGCAGTATCCCCAAAGAAAAAAATTTAGTAGATTTAGATCCGGAGATCTTGCGGGCCAACGTATCGGACCATATCGGCCCACCCAACGTCCAGGAAATTGCCGATTCAAGTAATCGGTGACGATTCTTGCGTTGTGTAGACCAGCATCGTCTTGTTGAAAAATAATTTTTTTCCTCTTCGAAAGTGGAATATCTTCTAAGAATTCTGGCATGTTTTCTGTCAAAAATTCTAAATATGATGCGCCATTAGAAAAACAATAGTGATGATTTTCTTATTTGTCATCGAGTGCGTGGTGGGGGATTTAGACCCCCCGCGGCGACTGTATAAATGCGTTGAAGCGATCAATATTGCAATCAATAGTCCTGCGGTTATTGAAAGTGTCAGAGCGATATGGCAGCATATTCGAACGAAGAATACTATGATGCTGATGGCACTCGGAGAGTGCCACGGCCGGGTTAGCGCTGCTTCAAGAAGAGATGCAGAGCTCTATCCAAACCGAGCAAGACTTCTGTCGGTCCCCGTTATATATATACTTGCAGCAGCTCAACGATTACGAGAAACTGGAAGCGTTTTACCAAAAAAACAAGGCACCGGGCGTAATCGTAATGCCAGGAACTTGAGGACTATTGATTGCAATATCGATCGCTTCAACGCATTTATACAGTCGCCGCGGGGGGTCTGAATCCCCCACCACGCACTCGATGACGAATAAGAAAATCATCACTATTGTTTTTCTAATGGCGCATCATGTTTAGAATTTTTGACAGAGAACATGCCAGAATTCTTAGAAGATGTTCCACTTTCGGAGAAAAAAAAAATTATTTTCCAACAAGACGGTGCTGGTCTACACAACGCAAGAATCGTCACCGATTACTTGAATCGGCAATTTCCTGGACGTTGGGTGGGCCGATATGGTCCGATACGTTGGCCCGCAAGACCTCCGGATCTAAATCCACTAGATTTTTTTCTTTGGGGATACTGCAAGGAAATAGTCTACAAGAAACTGCCCGAAGATCAGGAAGAATTAAATGTTAAACTCCACCAGACTATTTGGGAAATCGAAGACGACATCCTGCACAAGATTCCAGAAAATTTGTTAAGACGCATGCAAGCTTGCATCGAAATGAATGGGTGCCACTTCGAGCATCTACTATAAAGAAAAAATTAAATCTGTCCTTTTCAGGGTAACCAAACATTTTATTATGAAGAGCATTTCTTTTAAGTTCGCAATAATATTTATTTAGAAAGAGGAGTCATACGTGCGAATTTCGCATTTAATATTGCAATAGCTGATAAACACAGCAGGCATAAATGCTAGCCGCGCGTCATTTATACTTGAAATAAGCGCGTTACTTCAGCGCTAGCATCGAGTGTATAAAGTCGGCTTCTCAAAGAGATACACATCGCGAGCCTAGAGATGGCCTAGAGATTTTTCTCTCCGTCACTCGGTGCGCCAAGATCGGCTGAGCGCTGCGCTCACAGTTCACGGAAAACGGAACTTTCCTGTCAGCATGGCGCGCGTGTGCTCGAGTCGCACGTTGTTGACATATCGGTGTAAAACAGGGAAGGAATGTTTTCATCTCCCTCTGCGTTCAGCCTTCTAATCTTCGTTGTGTGTACAAGTATCGTCAGTGAAATTATCTGATTCTTTCTTGTGATGAAACGAGCATGTTGTGTTGCTGATGGCGATTGATAATCCCTGGCAGAAGCACGTGTTTATTTATGTGCTTCTTCTAAGGCTCGTTAATTGCCGAAAAATTTATCGATAATCAGTGGAATTATCTGTGACTCTTTCTTGTGATGAAACGAGCATGTGTTGTGTTGCTGGTGACGATTGATAATCCCTGGGAGAAGCATGTGTTTATTTATGTGCTTTTTCCAAGGCTTTATTGCCGAAATATTCATCGATGATCGATAATGACTAACGATGATTAACTGTGTTTATTAGTGTTAATCCTATCGTGTAAGTGTGTAAGTGAGTGAAAAAGAGGCCGGAAGAGAGAGACGAGAAGCAGCCGTGTTTCTATTTGTTTGCGCGTACCACCGTGGAAATATTGTTAGTAATAAAAATCTTTCCTATTGTAACACACAATAGAGGTTTTTATGCTGACAATGAATATTGCAACGCAGCTGATATGTGGCGAACAACTGATCGCAGCAGTCACCCCACATTAGCGCTCGCGTCTCACGGTGAGTTGCGCCGTTCCTGCCTACCTTCTGTACTTGGCTCGTGATAGAATTACTATTTTTATGTATAACTTAAAAACTAAGCTTTTAACAAAGTTTTACAAGAGGAAAAATTGTCTTAGAATTTAGTCAAAATTTTTTATATATATTTTTTAAGGTTGTTTTGAATCACCCTGTATACATAAAACGTTTTACACGAAAATTGTATGGTTTTGAGGGAACATAAGATAGTGTCATTGGTTTGACCTTGGAATTGTTAAGGTCAGGTCAAGGACACCTTTCTTAAATGGAACCCCATATTTTTTATTGCATATTTTTGTAGATTATCTCGAGAGCTTTCCAAAACACTATAATAAAGTATTTTTTCATTAAGTATTTTCTGAGTTATAAGGCTTGAAATAATTTCTTAATTTTACATAAACTATAAAAAATCTCGTAAAATATTCACCTTTCAATGACCTTACCTCAATACTGTTATGCACAGAATAATGAGAAGAATCAATTGGTATAAAGAAAACACATAGTTGTTGTAAAACGTTTTTCTCTAAAATGCTTAGTTTTTGAAAAATAGGGGTGGACGGGTGGTCAAATACACCCTGTATATATACACAGTGTGGCTAAAAAGTTTTAGGACTGATTTAATAGAAACGGTGTAGGTCGCGCCATTTGTTTGCGACAAACGGAACTACGTAGTACGAAGCCTTCTGATTGCAGTCACCATATTAACTCAACAGCATCAATGCTGTTGAGTTTTTACCGATATAACGTTTTGCGTGTCGTCTGTTTGCGGTTGTAATGAAGTCATATTTGGAACAGAAGTGTGCGATAAAGTTTTGTTTTAAAAGTG
The DNA here is from genome assembly GCA_901521435.1 of Crematogaster levior. Lineage (NCBI taxonomy): Eukaryota > Metazoa > Arthropoda > Insecta > Hymenoptera > Formicidae > Crematogaster > Crematogaster levior. The sequence continues at coordinate 29,319 of CABEGB010000141.1, forward strand.
GCAAAACTGCTGGCGAAACTTATCAAATGATGCAGAACGCATACGGTGATGAGTGTTTGTCTCGATCGAACGTGTTTTTGTGGTTTGGGAAATTTCGAGATAGTAGAGAGGACGTTGAGAATGATGAAAAAACAAGGTCCTCGCACCAACCGAACTGACTCGAACATCGAAGCTGTCCGCGCTGCGTTGAAAAGCGACTGTTGATTAACGATCAGACTGCTCGTAGAGCATTTACACATCGATAAAGAAACTGTTCGTACGATAATTGTTGAAGATTTGGGAAAAAGAAAGTTGTGTGCACATTTTGTTCCGCATTCGCTGACAACCGTTACAGTTTTTTGGAAAAAAATATAACTGTGCTACACCACTTCCCATACTCGCCGAACTTGGCACCGGCGGATTACTTTTTGTTTCCAAAACTGAAATTGAAGCTAAAAGGACAGCGATTTGACGATATCAAGACGATTCAAGATAACGTTACGAGAGAGCTACGAGACATTCTAGCAGAGGATTTCCAGCACGCTCTGAAGCGGCTCGCGCCAATCGATGTATAGCTTCACAAGGATCATATGTGGAATAATTAGTAATAAAAATTTATTTACTGTACTTTCTGTTTTATTTATGGGCTCAGACCTAAACTTTTCAGCCAGATTATGTGTGTATACGCGCGTGCTAAGAAACTAAAGACCTTTTTGATAACTAAAAAGGAATATTATAGATGCCAACAGTATGTTACTATGATTTCCCAACAGAAACCCCTATTTTTTATTGCATATTCTTGTCTCATTCTTGTCTCTTGCTCACCTCGAAAGCTTTTCAAAACATTATAACAAAGTATATTTTTATTAAGGACTTTTCGAGTTATGGAGCTTGAAAGTAGGCTGGCCAGTATCATTGATATTAGCATTATTTAAAGTGTCCTACGTGTATGTTGCACTATCGGATTTATACTTTGTATGTGCGTGCGTGCATTCGTGTGCGCATTCGTGTGCGTGTGCGCGTACGTGTATCACAGCAAATATAAGAACCCCATGGTTTGTCACTCCCGCAGTATTTATAATGACTACAAGTCCTCTCTGTTATGTGTGCGTGTGTATTTGAACATTTTAGAGTAAATGCTGAAAATAACACTCATTGACTTTCTGTCAATTTTTGATAAAATAACAGGCAGATAAAATAAGAAGCAGAAACTTTACGATTCAATTCAGCAGGTATCAAGGACACTTCATCCCTTCGCTTCCTCAATTCTTGGTTGTTCAGATTTTGTTTTGTAAACTTTACTCTTTAGGTAGCTCCAAAAGTAATAATCAAGAGGATTTAGACTTGGTGACCCAGGTGGCCAACCCTCTTTTTCTTCATCTCGGTTCCTTCTTCCACCTTCGTAGGAAAACTTCATTTAAAATTTGACGTGGTCCTACACCAAAATAAGGAGAAGCTCCATCATGCTAAAACTATATTTTTTTAAAATTGTTTGAAAAAATATTTTGTATGGCTGGAATTATTTGATCTACAAGTAATCTCTCGTACCTTTGATTAAGGTTTTTTTTCTAAAAACAACGGCTTAAATAACCATCTATCATACCATGTATTTATTTTTTGTGGGTATTGCGTGTGAGTCTCTCGCACTCAATTCGGATTTTCATTTTGACCAGAAACGAAAATTTTTATTATTTAACTTCTCCCGTTAACGTGAAGGCTGCTCATCTATAAAAACAATTTGATAAGGGAAGATAGGACATTTATTAGTTTCATCAATCTTGCGATTCTTGTACGACGCTCGTCTCCAATTTCCAATTTTTGAACTATTGAATTATTGTATTTTGAATGGAATTGAATGGAATAAAATTTATTTGTTTAATGTTACACAGATATATGGGAGCAATGTCATGAGCTTGAGCTGCTTTATTAACAGATGGAGATTCTCAATAAATGTCTGCAGAATATCAAGTTGTTTCTCTACATTAGTTGCAGACGACGGCCTATACATACCTGACCTAGAATGATTTCTTATACTACCAGTTTCTTGAAAACGTTGTATCGTTTTTAAAACAGTGGATTCACAAATTTGACGATTCGAATATGTGTCAAATAATCGAACGACATCAGAGAACGATTGTTCGTCCTATCCGTGCATCATTAAGATAGTGATTCTTTCACACTCCGATAACTCGTTAGCCACTTTTATTCAAATAACTTTTAATTAACCTTTCAAATAACTTTTCAAATAACCTTTAATTTATTAATCTAAAAACTGAAAAGACAAAAGTCCTCAGCACAAACTGGAGAGCGCTCTGCGAACGTTATCACCTGCGTGATAGTGCGCGAAAAAATAACACCAAAAATCCTGATACTCTCATTTTATACCCTTTCGGAGATTCTCCTTATAAAGAGAGAAAGAGCAGGCATGTGGAGAACGAAAGGCGGTAGCGAGAAGGTGTCAGTGTATTCGGTACACATTAACTCCACGCGGTACAGCTTGGGTAATGTCAGTGATATTGGCCAGTTTGCAACTATCAAGCTCCTAACTCGAAAAGTACTTAATAAAAATATACTTTAATATAGTGTTTTGAAAAGTTTTTGAGCGACAAGAATATGCAATAAAAAATAGGGTTTCTATTTAAAAATTTCAAGATAACTCACATGATCTTGACACTTTTCATGTTGATATTGCTGCTCATGTGATATAATGTGGTACTCTACAACTTTTGTTTGAAACATTTTTCTCAAAAATACGTAGTTTTTATAATATTTATGGATTTCTATACTTTTGGTAAACTCTGTATATGTACTCTGTATATGCATATAATGTATAATTTTCAAGTGTGTGCGTGTGCGTGCATGTGTGTGTGTGTAACACAAAATTGTCCCCTTGTTAAAAAAAAACATAAGTATCTTAGAAAAATCAATTTTACACAAATAGCTTACATATATAAATAATTTAAGATCAAGAAAGACTTTTACAATATGTTTATTGTAATAGTGAATAATTTATTATGGCTACAAAAATGCGTCCTTTCCGAATTACAATTCCTTAAGTTAGGAGAAAAAACAATCAAAAATTCGTTACAGATTCCGAGGAAAAAAATTTTAGTCGATGAAATTTGGCGCAGCGTCATTTATTATAAGTTCTTTATTATCATTATATTATTGAGGCTTGTTCAACTTTGGGGGTGAATCAGATATGAGAGTACACCACTTTTGAAATGACTGTATTGAGATGCATTTTTTAATCCATGTTCATATGAATTTTTCTTATTTTGATCCCTAGAATATACTCTTAAATTTTTTGCATAGTATTTAGAAACAACCTGTATATTGTATAAATCTATTTTAAAAAATCAAAAGTAATTTTAAAATCTCGTAATGTCTTTCTATGTACAACAAACACATCTTCATAAAATAGTATGTTATTATTTTTCTCGAAGTTACTTATTACAAATACGTTTTTGTTTAGATAGTTCTCTGTTTTTATTAAAACACAACACATACGCATAGGTATGCACTCATGCCATACTCCTCATGCATGCATCCTACAGATTTTGTGTGTATGTGTATGTATTACATTTATACAGGGTGTCCCAGAACACTTGTGTCAACGCTCGTGAGCAGGTAGGGCACAGTAAACTGAACAAAAAAGTCTTGTACCATTTTGCTAAATTTGCAATAATAATCGAAACATTTAATATTAAAATTAAGCGAATAAGAGCGCGCCGAGATATAAGGAGGCAAGCGCTCGAGCCGCCTGAGCTATAGCACGGCCCAGTGTGTCAATTGGCTGCCCAGCGTACGGGAAGGGGATGTGTTAGCAGTTGCTGCTTTACCGCTGCCGTCTCTCACCGCACTACGTCAGGCGGCTTGAGCGCTTCCCTCGACGCGCTCTTATCTAACTTTAATCTATACTAATATTATAAAGAGGAAAGATTTGTATTTTTGTATGTTTGTAACGAATTGGCTCAAAAACTACTGGACCGATTTCAAAAATTCTTTCACCATTTGAATGCTACATTATCACTGATTAACATAGGCTATATTAATTATCTATTATCTATTATCTATTATCTATTATCTATCTATCTATCTATCTATCTATCTATCTATCTATCTATCTATCTATCTCTATCTATCTATCTATCTATCTATCTATCTATCTATCTATCTATCTATTATCTATTATCTATTATCTATTATTTTTTTTTTTTTTTATTTTTTTTACTAGAGGAAAGAAATAATAATAATAATAATAATAATAATAATAATAATAATCTATACTAATATTATAAAGAGGAAAGATTTGTATTTTTGTGTGTATGTTTGTAACGAATTGGCTTAAAAACTACTGGACCGATTTCAAAAATTCTTTCACCATTTCAATGCTACATTATCACTGATCAATAGGCTATATTAATTACAAGAAAAAAATAAGGATCCTTACTAAAACTACAATAATGTAACCCAAGGTGTAAAAAAAATTGCCATAAAATGTCTTTCATCGCATGCGCTGCGAAAACTATTGATGATAGAACAAAAAAATGTTATACAATATTATAGAACATATCAATATCTACAAAAAATGTCGCGATAGTATATGTCTAACTATTGTAGTTATGTCACTATAACTACTTTTTAACATTTTAAAAGTTAATAGAAATTCCGTCCAAAATCAGACCAAGTTATCCATATTTTTGCATTGATCCTTATCCAAATATAACATTTCCTAAGCAAGACTGTTTCAATACCTGTAAATTACCTTTTAGTTTATTCAAATCGGACATTCCATTCAAAAGATATTACGAATTTAAAATGTCAATCAAAACAAAATTAATTGAAAAATTAACGCCGCCGCGCCGCCGCCGGTATAGCACGGAGGGATCGGCACCGAAGTGCGGGAGAGGGGCGTGCACATCTATGAAATAGGTAGCTGCTACCCTACTCCCCTCTCCCCGCCCCACGCGGCTACCTGGTAGCCGCGCGGCTCAGTCGCGCGGTCGGCTTCCTACGCAGCGGACGCACCCGACATTGAGTAATTATATTTACTGTTTTAGTACTTTTTTAGTTCTTTTCAGAACTACTTAGGTACTCATTGTCAAAAGTTCTTTTCAGAACTATTTAAACCTTCCAGCTAAAAAGTTCTTTTCAGAACTACTTATAAATTATTTTATTCAACCTTTTCTATATATTTTTTATAGTCTTCTCACACTTTTTAGTAAGAATTTATCAAAAGTTCTTTTCAGGACTACCTACTTAAACCTTTCCTAACTTAATTTACGTATGTACACTGTTTATTTTTATTTTCTGATTTAAAAAAAAAAACCAACAATATGCCTAGAAAAAAGAGGTCGCAGCTATCTCGAAATAGTTCCCAAGCGAGATTAGCAAAAATACGTCGTATCGGAGAATCTTCTTCTGAAAATTCAGATCGTCTCGCAAGTCAGAGAGAGTACGTATCGCAGTCGCGGGCCAGACAATCTAGCGCCGAACGTTCGCAGCGCCTAGCTGAAAATAGAGACAGAATCTCAAGAGCACGCACTAGGGAATATAGCGCCGAACGTTCACTTCGTCTTGCAGAACAGAATGCGAGATCATCGCAGGTATACCAACGACAATCGAGCGCCGAACGCTCGCAGCGCCTTGCTGAAAATAGAGTTAGAAACTCGCGAACGCGTGCACGGGAATCTAGCGCCGAACGCTCGCAGCGGCTTATGGCACAAAGAAATAGACAACAGTCGTTAACAACTAGAACGCGCAATAGAATTTTAGCCCATAGTAATAGATCGGCATTCAGCTACGATCCACAAATTGATTATGCTCATCAGAACAGCATCCAAATCGGAGCAATGAATAAGATTTGTCCTAAATGTTTTGCTAAAAAATGGACTGATGAAACGAACGGTATGTGTTGCGCGTCTGGAAAAGTTATTCTTCCTAATATTGAAGAGCCACCAGAACCAACAAAAAGTCTATTGACAAATAATCACACCTTATCCGCGCATTTTTTAAATAACGTACGTAGATACAATAGCCTATTCCAGATGACTTCCTTTGGGGCAAAGGAAATTAAAGAGGGAAATTTTATGTCCACCTTTAAAGTAGAAGGACAAGTTTATCATCTCATAGGAAGCCTGCTACCGGCATCAGGACAAAGCCCACAATTTTTGCAGATATATTTTATTTCAGATGCTGACCAACTATCATTGCGATCAAACATGGCCCCCATGCTAAAACTAGATTTGATCAACGAATTGCAGACCGTGTTGAATAGCCATAACGTATACATACGAAGTTTTAAACATAGTATCGAACTCAACACCTCAGAGAGTTTAAAATTAATTATTCACTCTGATCGCACACCTCAGACAGAACACCGGGGCAGATATAACGCTCGTTCCGTAAATGAAGTGGCCGTTCTCTTGGTCGATGAAGAAAAAGGACCCAGGGATATAGTACTGCACGGTAGAGACGGACAGCTAAAACGAGTGTCGGAATTACACTGCGCATATGATCCGTTACAATATCCGCTAATGTTTGTATCAGGAGATGACGGATATTATTTAACGATTCCTCAACAGGATTCCTTAAGAAATAAGACTGTGTCATGCATGCAGTATTATGCATACCGTTTAATGATTAGGACCAACTGTTTTAATGCACTGCATTATTACAAAGATTTGTTTAATCAGTATTGTGTGGATATGATGGCGAAGATGATTTCAGAAAGGTTAAATTTTATTTGCCGAAACCAACAAAAACTTAGAGTGGATAATTATATTCATTTGAGGGATTCTTTGAACCAAGACGCAAGCGTAAATGCCGCCAATATCGGACAGCACGTCATCTTGCCGTCATCATTCACTGGGTCTCCAAGGTATCTCCACGAAAAGACGCAAGATGCTATGACATATGTGCGCAATTATGGAAGGCCAGATCTTTTTGTAACTTTCACCTGTAATCCGGAATGGGAAGAAATAAAGCAGGAACTTTTTCCCGGTCAGCGGTCTTTCGATCGGCATGACATTATTGCTCGAGTGTTTCACTTAAAAATGAAAAAGATGATAAAAATATTAACAAAAGACGCGATTTTTGGATCGGTTAAATGTTATATGCTTACTGTTGAGTGGCAAAAAAGAGGGTTGCCGCATTGTCATATGTTATTGTGGCTGGACTCGAAAATACAGCCCGATGAAATTGATGAAATAATAGTTGCCGAACTGCCTAATAAAGACGAAGACCCAGTATTATTTGGAATAGTCACAAAAAATATGGTACATGGGCCATGTGGGGAAGAAAATTTGACTTCACCGTGCATGAAAAATGGCGTATGTTCGAAAAAATATCCACGACGTTTCGTAACTGAAACCCATACCGGTGAGGATGGATATCCCGTTTATCGACGACGCGACATCAACAACGGAGGGCAGGTCGCTATCTTAAATGTCCGAGGGCGAACGGTTAACATAGACAACAGATGGATCGTTCCATATTCCCCAATATTGTGTCGATCTTTCAACGCGCACATTAACGTAGAATACTGTCATTCTGTGCAAGCAATAAAATACATTTGTAAATACATCAACAAAGGATCGGATCAAGCAACTTTCAGTGTCAGAAACGCTCACGACGAGGTTGAAAAATATTTGAACGGCCGGTACATCAGTACATCTGAAGCAGTGTGGAGGTTATTGGAGTTTCCTATACATGACAGACACCCTACCGTAGTGCATTTAGCGGTACACTTAGAGAATGGACAACGAGTATACTTCTCAGCGGAAAATATGCAAAATATAGTGGATAATCCACCAAAAACGACACTCACGGCGTTTTTTGACCTGTGCAACAGTGATGAATTTGCTAAAACACTACTCTATCACGAAGTGCCTCATTATTACACATGGGCTAACAATAAATTTTCTAGAAGGAAACGTGGCCAAGACGTAGTTGGACATCCTGGTATAAAAAAAGATGCGGCATTGGGAAGAGTGTACAGTGTTCATCCTTCCCAGTCAGAGTGTTTTTACCTCAGGATACTACTTCACCATGTACGTGGCCCAACATCGTTCCAGGACTTAAAAACCGTTGACGGAGTTATTAAAGAAACTTACCAAGCCGCTTGCCGAGATAGAGGTTTGCTGGAAAATGATAACCAATGGGAAATTACTTTGAGAGAAGCTTCAATTTCCCAATGTCCGTTAAAGCTGAGAGAGTTGTTTGTGGTGATATTATTATTTTGTTTCCCCTCGGAACCTCTCAAATTATGGGACACTTTTAAAGACGATTTGTGTCAAGACATAAGACATATAGCCCAACAACAACAACGAGGTCAGGATTATGATGTATATAACGAAGGCTTGATACAGATTGAAAACAAACTTTTGGAATTGAACGATAAAAATTTAAGAGACTTTGGATTACCTTCTCCGAATCGCTCACAAAATGTAATTGATGCCATACCGTGCCGTACATATGATGTTAACGAGTTGTCAGTATTTGTCAACTCAAATGTACCCAAGTTGGTGGCAGATCAAAAAATAGCGTTCGATGCTATAATTGAAAGTGTGGAAAATAACAGTGGTCGACTATTTTTTTTGGACGCGCCTGGCGGAACAGGTAAAACCTTTCTTGCCAATTTAGTATTGGCAAAAGTACGACAATCTGGAAAAAAAGCACTGGCAGTGGCGTCTTCCGGAATTGCTGCAACCCTATTAAATGATGGGAAAACTGCTCACTCTACCTTTAAATTACCGTTGGCTGTGTCTCTAGAACAACAGTCCGTATGTTCAATCCGCAAAAATGGTCCATTGGGAAAACTTTTACAGGATACGTCACTGATTATTTGGGATGAGTGCACCATGAGCCATAGAGCTCATGTAGAAGCAGTGGACCGCACATTAAAAGACATTAGAAACTCTGGCAATATTATGGGGGGCGTAACTTTTGTTTTAGCTGGAGACTTTCGGCAAACACTACCGGTTATAATAAAAGGTACACGTGCCGACGTTATTAAAGCGTGCCTCAAATCATCACCTTTGTGGTTATCTATTGAAACACTCAATTTGCGCACGAATATGAGAGCACATTTAAGTAATAACCACGATGGCAATTTTTCACAAAAAATACTTAAACTTGGCGACGGAAAATTACCATCTCCAATTGCAAATAGCCCCCAAATATTATTGGATAATGAATTGGCTCAAACTGTTCACACTCTAGAAATACTGGTAGAAACAATCTATCCCAACATCAAAAATCTTACAGAAAGAAATTTCAATTGGCTCTGTTCGAGGGCAATAGTGTCACCGAGAAACGACTCAGTAAATGAAATAAACAAAATGATTATGGAAAAAGTACCCGGTGATTTTAAATGTTACAAATCTATTGACACCGTGTGCAACATCGAAGATACAGTGCACTACCCTCAAGAATTTTTAAATTCTCTCAATCCTGCCGGCTTGCCACCCCACAAACTGAAATTAAAAGAAGGTACTCCCATTATGCTATTGAGAAATTTAAGCCCTCTCAATATGTGTAATGGGACAAGACTTTTGATAAAGGAATTGCGAGACAATGTGATTGTAGCTACTATCATCACCGGCCCCGCGGCCGGACAGCTCGCTCACATTCCGCGGATCCCGATGATACCGACGGATTTGCCTATATCTTTCAAAAGGTTACAGTTTCCTGTAAAGATATCATTTGCCCTTACAATAAATAAATCCCAGGGACAAACTTTTTCAATGGTTGGCATCGATCTAAGAAAAGAGTGCTTTTCTCATGGCCAATTATATGTTGCACTTTCTCGAGTAGGATCTCCTGAAAATCTGTGGGGCTTAGGCTTCACCAAGAAGGTTCTCGATGAGATAACGCTCTGAATAGGATGCCCACTGTATCTTAGACAGAGGTGGAATAACGAGGCACACAGGATTAAACTCAACAATGTATTTAGGTCTTACATGGTACACGTACGAGACGGAAGTGTCGTTCGAAGACTTGTCTAACGACTACTGTTACAACGGGTAACTAGTTAGGCGCGCAGCGCTGTACAATCGGTAACGTAGGGCGACCGAGATATCGGCGGGGCCCACACTACCCCCCCCTAAGTAATGTAATGAGAAACAAGGGTACTTAGGTCTACTTGAGATCCATCATTGCTTGCAAAGACTAAACAAAATAAGTAACTGTTGCAAAATGAAGGGGTAAAGACTTAAAATTAACGCTGGCTTAAAAACTACGTTGTCTTAAAAACTATGCTGGCTTACAAATACGCTGGTTAACAATTACGCAGGCTTACAATTATGCAGTCTTAAAAACTACGCTGGCTTACAAATACGCTGGTTTACAATTATGCAGTCTTAAAAACTACGCTCTTTTTTGGTCCGGAATATGACTTTGGCGTATAATCGTCGGAAGTTTGCGGGACGTGTGAGCCTGAATTACGAATTACAGGAATAACGTCGTTTATAACAAACGCTGGTTTTAACCGCTCGACGGACACACTTTGTGGTTTTCCATTCACTTCAACTGTAAAAACTTGTTCGGAATCACGCTGAAGGATTTTAAAGGGACCGGAGTATGGATTTTCTAGAGGCTTTTTAACCGCGTCACAACGAAGGAACACGTGTGTACAAGAGTATAAGTCCTTAAAGCAAAACGGACGCTTTTTAATGTGGTGCGCTGCGGGAACAGGTTTAACTTGACGCATAAATTGTCGGAAATCTTCAATGAAAATTTGCGGGTCCGATGAAATATCGCTTGGAAGAAAAAATTCTCCTGGCACGCGTAAGGTAGTGCCGTAAATGAATTCCGCCGGGGAAGCGCCGGTGTCTGGTCGTACATGGGTGCGTAAACCAAGCAACACGGTTGACAAAACGCTAACCCAATCTGGAGAATCGTGACACATAATCGCCGCTTTTAAGGTACGGTGCCACCTTTCGATTAACCCATTAGCCGCGGGGTGATACGCAGTGGTGCGGATACGCTTGCAACCAACTAATGATAATAGAGCGGTAAAGAGCTGAGATTCGAATTGGGCGCCCTGATCGGTAGTGAGGATGCGTGGCGCGCCAAATCGTGCGATCCATTGGTCGTAAAAAACTTGAGCTACCGTTTTCGCAGAAATATCACATAATGGAAAGGCTTCCGGCCAACGCGAAAAACGGTCTATCAGCGTAAGGCAGTATCTGTAGTTTTTACATAACGGTAAAGGCCCTATGATGTCCATATGGACGTGTTCGAAACGAGAATCAGGGGCGGTAAAGTGCGCGGGGATTAGTTTAATATGCCGCGTAACTTTGCACTTTTGGCATTCGATGCAAGTGCGCGCCCATTCCGCCACGTCACGGTGGAGATTAGGCCAGATGTAGCGTTGTCTAATGATCTGATTAGTGACTTTAGCGCTAGGATGAGCGGGATTATGAAATAACTCGAAAATCCGCTTTCTAAGAGAAGAAGGGATGTACGGACGTATGGTCTCGCCCGACATTTCGCAGTATAATTCCGCGTGGGGAGGACCCCAGATGAATTTTTTAAATTTAAGGGAACAGCTAGCGGAGGCGAGAAGGCATTTAAGCTCATCGTCACGCGACTGGTGTTCCGCGAGGTCGACTAGAGAAATGTCGACGGGGAGCTGTAGGGCATCTACCCGCGACAGACTGTCTGCGACAACATTATCATTGCCGGAAATAAATTCGACATTAGTGGTGAACTGAGCAATGAAAGATAATTGTCTCACTTGCCTCGGGGAGGCTTTATCGGAGAGTTGCTTAAAAGCGTAAATTAACGGTTTGTGGTCCGTTAGGATCTTGAACGCGCGGCCCTCCAGAAAGTGCCGAAAGAACTTAATCGCTTCGTAAACCGCGGTTAACTCACGGTCATATGTGCTGTAGTTACGCTGCGAAGGACTAAACTTACGGGAGAAGAAAGCGAGCGGGCTCCATTTGTTAACCGAATTTTGTTCTAGGACGGCGCCCATTGTAGTGGCAGAAGCGTCCGTGACAATGCGGGTTTCAGCCGCGTCGGAAGGATGGGCTAAAAGAGCAGCGTTTGCCAGATCTTGCTTACATCTGACAAAAGCGGTCTCGGCCTCCGGAGTCCAAGGAATCTCGCGCTTATCGTTCTTACGCGAATCAGTTAAGAACGCGTGAAGAGGGGCTTGAACGTTCGCGGCGTGCGGAAGGCTACGCCTATAAAAATTTAACAAGCCGAGAAAACGACGTAACTCGACTATGGTACGCGGCTTCGGGAAATCTTGCACTGCGGTGACCTTTTCAAGAGTGGGTTTAAACCCACGAGCATTAATGCAATGGCCAAGAAAAATTATTTCTTCGACACCGAAAACGCATTTCTCAAGATTAATGTACAGGCCGAAATCTCTGAGTCTATTGAAGACTGTACGGAGATGCATTTTATGTTCTTCAATGGATGAAGAAGCTATAAGAATGTCATCAATGTAAACGAATACAAAATCGAGATCTCTAAGGGCGCGGTGTAAATAACGTTGAAATGTCTGCGCGGCGTTACGTAGGCCAAAAGTCATTGCAGTGAATTCAAAAAGGCCGAACGGAGTGATAACCGCGGTTTTCTGTATGTCGTCCTTAGCTACCGGAATTTGATGGTAAGCTCTAAGGAGATCTAGAGAAGAAAAAATTTTTTTGCCCACGAGATTTGAAGAAAAATCGTGGATATGCGGGACTGGGTATTTATCCGGAACGGTAATGGCATTCAAACGTCGGTAGTCACCGCAAACGCGCCAATCACCTGACTTTTTACGGACAAGGTGTATAGGGCTAGCCCAAGGGCTACTTGAAGGGCGACAAACGCCTAGTTCCATCAGACGCTTAAACTCTGCTTTCGCGGCTTTAAGTTTGTCCGGAGGTAGCCGTCGGGGACGTTCCGCGGTAGGAGGACCAGTAGTGATGATATGGTGTTCTACATCGCGGGGTTTAAAAGGAACTTGCTGAATAATGCCGGTAATTCCTTTGAATTCCTTAAGGATATCAGCGAATTTATTCGACAGATTGACTGTAGTGAGTGTTACGACGGGAACAGAGCTAACGCAACAAACGACGTAAAGACTGGTTGAAGTATCGACAAGACGACGTTTTTTTAAACTAACGTCCAAACCGAAATGACCGAGAAAGTCTGCGCCGATGATTGAAAACGGTACCGCGGCGACGCAAAAATTCCACGTGAAAGGGCGACGCAACCCTAGATTTAAGGTCATACGTCGTTCTCCATAGGTCTCTATATGCGTGTTATTAGCGGCAAAAAGTTTCAAAACGGCGGGGGTTTTCTTAGAAACCGCGGAGGCAGCAATAACAGAGATTTCGGCTCCGGTGTCGATTAAAAAACGATGATTCGTAACGCGATCATCGATAAAGAGACGATTTTCTACGACGTTGCTCTTTCCGGACGTCTCAGAACGGAAAGGCGCTACTCGTTTCCCGACGACTCTGGGTCTTTCCAAGCGCAGGGCTTCTTGCATGTATTTGCATTGAGGCCGTATTTTTCATGCGCGGCACAAAGACCGGGTTTGGCGTCGGACTGGGCATCCTCACGTAGCTTAGAACTGGCACGCGAACGCGATGACGAACGGTCTCGTTGCAGTTTGGCCAATTTCCTTTCCATGGCCGAAAAGCGTTTTAGCAGCTCAGAAAGCTGTGTCGCGACGTTCAGTGGGACGTTTTTTTGCTTGACGCCCCCCTTTGTGGACTTGTCCTCCAACGCAGCGAGGCGCTGGGTAATTTCAGCTATTTCGGAATTAACCTGAGCTTGGGCGGGGGAATTCTTAACCGCGACAGCATTTCTTTGAACAGGGGCTAACGCGAGGTCAAAATTAGACATATCGGCGATTTTATCCGCGATTTCGGCCAACTTCTGGAGATCCGGCTCGTTCAAAGCTACTAAGACTGGACGAAAATGTTCAGGCAACTGCTCAATGAATAGAGATTTCAAAATTGCCGAACCACACTGATCGCCGCTCAACTGACGCATGTGGCTTAAAAGATGAGACGGCTTACGGGCATCGGAAGGATGGCCTTTAAGTAATTGACGCAAACGTGCTTCAGGCGAAACCATAAATGTCGCCAAAATACGCTCTTTTAGCGAACAATAAAAATTTTCGGGAGAAGGCACCTGAGTGATAAGATCTCTAACATGTTTAATGACTGCACTGTCTAGACCGCTGATGAGCAGATAGGCCTTGGTCTGGTCTGATCTTATATTTGCGACATGAAAAGACGCCTCGACTTGCGCGAACCAAAGTTCGGGGTCATCGTGCCAGAAGGGCGGAATCTTAGGCATGCGGTACGCACTGACCTGAGCTTCGGCGCTATCAGGAAGATTCGAAATCGACATTTTGGCAGATTGAAGCGGAATCTAAAATAGGCGCACTTAAAGGTAATAGCGCACACTTAAGCTAAAAACTCGCACGCGGACTTAGAAACTATGAACTAAAAATTAATAAAGGGTCACTTGTTAGAGTCGATGATTGCGTCAGCACCGTCTGAGGATGGCGACATCGGCGTTGGCACGTCGGGAACGGCGAAAACCACGTCGAAACCGTCGATGAAAAAATGCGGCCTGCCACGTGCGCGTCTCTGCGCGGAAAATGGCGGTAGCTGCGTCGGCACCGATGGAAGATGATGACATCAGCGCTGGTTCGTCAGGAATGGCGTTGACTCAACACGAGCTCGTCCTTGCAAGAACAATGGCGGCTCGAGCGGCGAGGGTTCGTTACGTCCTCGCCGGTGCACGATGCCACCTCTGGACAGAGACCTCACTGTGGTTCGTGTGAACGACTATCCGGCGATGACTTCGTCTCGAATGAAACAGCGTGCAGGGATGGCCAGAATCCTGGTGCTCAATGCGACGTATTCACAACGTCGGCAAGAGGTGCGACGTAAAAGCCGGCACGACGTATCACGTCGGGGTCACCAATGTGGGGCTTAGGCTTCACCAAGAAGGTTCTCGATGAGATAACGCTCTGAATAGGATGCCCACTGTATCTTAGACAGAGGTGGAATAACGAGGCACACAGGATTAAACTCAACAATGTATTTTAGGTCTTACATGGTACACGTACGAGACGGAAGTGTCGTTCGAAGACTTGTCTAACGACTACTGTTACAACGGGTAACTAGTTAGGCGCGCAGCGCTGTACAATCGGTAACGTAGGGCGACCGAGATATCGGCGGGGCCCACAAATCAATATGTTTTATTGCCATCTACAAATACCACTGCTAACATAGTGTATAGTGAAGCATTAAGGTAAAAAATGGAAAATTAAAAAGTAAAAAAAAATTATAAATTTAAAAAGCCTTAAAATAAAAGATGTAAATAAAGAAATGTAACACAAATAAAAAAAAAGTACATAAAAATAAAATACATAAAACAAAAAAAAATATAAATCACTAGCATGCTCTGTCTCGGCTTCGCTCGAGATAATAGTGTGACCGAAATTATGATATCTATCGAATAATTCACTTCTAATACGTATGATTTCGGTCACATTATTATCTCGAGCGAAGCCGAGACATTTGAGTTGACAAATACTGACAACTCGTTAACATCATATGCACGGCACGGTATGGCATCAATTACATTTTGTGAGCGATTCGGAGAAGGTAATCCAAAGTCTCTTAAATTTTTATCGTTCAATTCCAAAAGTTTGTTTTCAATCTGTATCAAGCCTTCGTTATATACATCATAATCCTGACCTCGTTGTTGTTGTTGGGCTATATGTCTTATGTCTTGACACAAATCGTCTTTAAAAGTGATTAATAGGAGAGGTTCCGAGGGGAAACAAAATAATAATATCACCACAAACAACTCTCTCAGCTTTAACAGACATTGGGAAATTGAAGCTTCTCTCAAAGTAATTTCCCATTGGTTATCATTTTCCAGCAAACCTCTATCTCGGCAAGCGGCTTGGTAAGTTTCTTTAATAACTCCGTCAACGGTTTTTAAGTCCTGGAACGATGTTGGGCCACGTACATGGTGAAGTAGTATCCTGAGGTAAAAACACTCTGACTGGGAAGGATGAACACTGTACACTCTTCCCAATGCCGCATCTTTTTTTATACCAGGATGTCCAACTACGTCTTGGCCACGTTTCCTTCTAGAAAATTTATTGTTAGCCCATGTGTAATAATGAGGCACTTCGTGATAGAGTAGTGTTTTAGCAAATTCATCACTGTTGCACAGGTCAAAAAACGCCGTGAGTGTCGTTTTTGGTGGATTATCCACTATATTTTGCATATTTTCCGCTGAGAAGTATACTCGTTGTCCATTCTCTAAGTGTACCGCTAAATGCACTACGGTAGGGTGTCTGTCATGTATAGGAAACTCCAATAACCTCCACACTGCTTCAGATGTACTGATGTACCGGCCGTTCAAATATTTTTCAACCTCGTCGTGAGCGTTTCTGACACTGAAAGTTGCTTGATCCGATCCTTTGTTGATGTATTTACAAATGTATTTTATTGCTTGCACAGAATGACAGTATTCTACGTTAATGTGCGCGTTGAAAGATCGACACAATATTGGGGAATATGGAACGATCCATCTGTTGTCTATGTTAACCGTTCGCCCTCGGACATTTAAGATAGCGACCTGCCCTCCGTTGTTGATGTCGCGTCGTCGATAAACGGGATATCCATCCTCACCGGTATGGGTTTCAGTTACGAAACGTCGTGGATATTTTTTCGAACATACGCCATTTTTCATGCACGGTGAAGTCAAATTTTCTTCCCCACATGGCCCATGTACCATATTTTTTGTGACTATTCCAAATAATACTGGGTCTTCGTCTTTATTAGGCAGTTCGGCAACTATTATTTCATCAATTTCATCGGGCTGTATTTTCGAGTCCAGCCACAATAACATATGACAATGCGGCAACCCTCTTTTTTACCACTCAACAGTAAGCATATAACATTTAACCGATCCAAAAATCGCGTCTTTTGTTAATATTTTTATCATCTTTTTCATTTTTAAGTGAAACACTCGAGCAATAATGTCATGCCGATCGAAAGACCGCTGACCGGGAAAAAGTTCCTGCTTTATTTCTTCCCATTCCGGATTACAGGTGAAAGTTACAAAAAGATCTGGCCTTCCATAATTGCGCACATATGTCATAGCATCTTGCGTCTTTTCGTGGAGATACCTTGGAGACCCAGTGAATGATGACGGCAAGATGACGTGCTGTCCGATATTGGCGGCATTTACGCTTGCGTCTTGGTTCAAAGAATCCCTCAAATGAATATAATTATCCACTCTAAGTTTTTGTTGGTTTCGGCAAATAAAATTTAACCTTTCTGAAATCATCTTCGCCATCATATCCACACAATACTGATTAAACAAATCTTTGTAATAATGCAGTGCATTAAAACAGTTGGTCCTAATCATTAAACGGTATGCATAATACTGCATGCATGACACAGTCTTATTTCTTAAGGAATCCTGTTGAGGAATCGTTAAATAATATCCGTCATCTCCTGATACAAACATTAGCGGATATTGTAACGGATCATATGCGCGGTGTAATTCCGACACTCGTTTTAGCTGTCCGTCTCTACCGTGCAGTACTATATCCCTGGGTCCTTTTTCTTCATCGACCAAGAGAACGGCCACTTCATTTACGGAAGGAGCGTTATATCTGCCCCGGTGTTCTGTCTGAGGTGTGCGATCAGAGTGAATAATTAATTTTAAACTCTCTGAGGTGTTGAGTTCGATACTATGTTTAAAACTTCGTATGTATACGTTATGGCTATTCAACACGGTCTGCAATTCGTTGATCAAATCTAGTTTTAGCATGGGGGCCATGTTTGATCGCAATGATAGTTGGTCAGCATCTGAAATAAAATATATCTGCAAAAATTGTGGGCTTTGTCCTGATGCCGGTAGCAGGCTTCCTATGAGATGATAAACTTGTCCTTCTACTTTAAAGGTGGACATAAAATTTCCTTCTTTAATTTCCTTTGCCCCAAAGGAAGTCATCTGGAATAGGCTATTGTATCTACGTACGTTATTTAAAAAATGCGCGGATAAGGTGTGATTATTTGTCAATAGGCTTTTTATTGGTTCTGGTAGCTCTTCAATATTAGGAAGAATAACTTTTCCAGACGCGCAACACATACCGTTCGTTTCATCAGTCCATTTTTTAGCAAAACATTTAGGACAAATCTTATTCATTGCTCCGATTTGGATGCTGTTCTGATGAGCATAATCAATTTGTGGATCGTAGCTGAATGCCGATCTATTACTATGGGCTAAAATTCTATTGCGCGTTCTAGTTGTTAACGACTGTTGTCTATCTCTTTGTGCCATAAGCCGCTGCGAGTGTTCGGCGCTAGATTCCCGTGCACGCGTTCGCGAGTTTCTAACTCTATTTTCAGCAAGGCGCTGCGAGCGTTCGGCGCTCGATTGTCGTTGGTATACCTGCGATGATCTCGCATTCTGTTCTGCAAGACGAAGTGAACGTTCGGCGCTATATTCCCTAGTGCGTGCTCTTGAGATTCTGTCTCTATTTTCAGCTAGGCGCTGCGAACGTTCGGCGCTAGATTGTCTGGCCCGCGACTGCGATACGTACTCTCTCTAACTTGCGAGACGATCTGAATTTTCAGAAGAAGATTCTCCGATACGACGTATTTTTGCTAATCTCGCTTGGGAACTATTTCGAGATAGCTGCGACCTCTTTTTTCTAGGCATATTGTTGGTTTTTTTTTTAAATCAGAAAATAAAAATAAACAGTGTACATACGTAAATTAAGTTAGGAAAGGTTTAAGTAGGTAGTCCTGAAAAGAACTTTTGATAAATTCTTACTAAAAAGTGTGAGAAGACTATAAAAAATATATAGAAAAGGTTGAATAAAATAATTTATAAGTAGTTCTGAAAAGAACTTTTTAGCTGGAAGGTTTAAATAGTTCTGAAAAGAACTTTTGACAATGAGTACTTAAGTAGTTCTGAAAAGAACTAAAAAAGTACTAAAACAGTAAATATAATTACTCAATGTCGGGTGCGTCCGCTGCGTAGGAAGCCGACCGCGCGACTGAGCCGCGCGGCTACCAGGTAGCCGCGTGGGGCGGGGAGAGGGGAGAGGGGCGTGCACATCTATGAAATAGGTAGCTGCTACCTATTTCATAGATGTGCACGCCCCTCTCCCGCACTTCGGTGCCGACCCCTCCGTGCTATACCGGCGGCGGCGCGGCGGCGTTAATTTTTCAATTAATTTTGTTTTGATTGACATTTTAAATTCGTAATATCTTTTGAATGGAATGTCCGATTTGAATAAACTAAAAGGTAATTTACAGGTATTGAAACAGTCTTGCTTAGGAAATGTTATATTTGGATAAGGATCAATGCAAAAATATGGATAACTTGGTCTGATTTTGGACGGAATTTCTATTAACTTTTAAAATGTTAAAAAGTAGTTATAGTGACATAACTACAATAGTTAGACATATACTATCGTGACATTTTTTGTAGATATTGATATGTTCTATAATATTGTATAACATTTTTTTGTTCTATCATCAATAGTTTTCGCAGCGCATGCGATGAAAGACATTTTATGGCAATTTTTTTTACACCTTGGGTTACATTATTGTAGTTTTAGTAAGGATCCTTATTTTTTTCTTGTAATTAATATAGCCTATATTGATCAGTGATAATGTAGCATTGAAATGGTGAAAGAATTTTTGAAATCGGTCCAGTAATTTTTAAGCCAATTCGTTACAAACATACACACAAAAATACAAATCTTTCCTCTTTATAATATTATATAGATATAGATATAGATATAGATTATATTATATTATATATATTATATTATTATTATTATTATTATTATTATTATTTCCTCTTTATAGTATAAAAAAAAAAAATAAAAAAAAAAAATAATAATAGATAATAATAGATAGATAGATAGATAGATAGATAATAGATAATAGATAATAGATAATTAATATAGCCTATGTTAATCAGTGATAATGTAGCATTCAAATGGTGAAAGAATTTTTGAAATCGGTCCAGTAGTTTTTGAGCCAATTCGTTACAAACATACAAAAATACAAATCTTTCCTCTTTATAATATTAGTATAGATAACTTGGGACTTTATGCAGGGTATTTCATTTTAATTAATATAATTGAATATCTGAAACCATGGCTATAACAAAAAAATATTTCAATGGCTAAAACAAAAAAAATATTTAAAAATTAAAAAGAAACATCGATCTTTCTCTGTCTATTTTGCTTCCTAAGAGCTTTTGAACAATGCTAAATAGGTTGTAATATGATTTTATTCTCGCTTTTTGATCTGTTTAAATCTGAGTCATAATATTTCATTTTCAGTAGCATTTACTTGAGATCCAATAATATTTCCAACTTTTTAAATTTACTTTTACAGGGACCTTTTCCAGAGCAAGGGAAAAATTATCCATGGCAGAGAACACATCAGACATTTCTACAGATACCGATCCAAATGTAGCAAAATTAAAACGTCGGAGACGTGCTCGAAAGATTTTAAGTGAAGAAGACAGTAGTGAAGATAGTGTGTGTGATACATTTTCCGAAAAACGCTTACCTTTTTTTCCCGTGCCACCACAAGCAAGAAATGATAAAAACACGAATAATGCATTGAGTAGCAGTTCACAACGGAACACTGATACACAGAAAATCAAAGCTGAAAAAAGTAAATTGAAAAAGTCTGGAAATATTGCTGGATCCCAAAAAATAATAAATGAAAAAGTCTGGAAATATTGCTGGATCCCAAAAATAATAAATGCTACTAAAAATGAGACATATGACTCAGATTTGAACAGATCAGAAAGCGAAAATGAAATATCACAACTTGTTCAGCATTATAGTAAAGATAGTGGGTATGATAAACTTCATTCTGAAAAACGTTCGTCTCTTGTTCCCGTGCCATCACAAGCAAGAAATGATAAAAACGGTAATAATGCATCGAGTAGTAGTTTACAATGGAACATTGATACACGAAATATACAGAAAATGAGAGCTGAAAAAAGTAAATTGAAAAACTCTGGAAATATTACCGAATCCCAAAAAATAACAAATGTTACTGAAACTGACAATGAGATATATGACTCAGATTTGAACAGATCAGAAAACGAAAATGAAATATCACCTATTCAGCATTCTTCAAAAGTTCTTAGGGAGCAAAATAGACAGAGAAGGATCGATGTCTCTCCTTATGTTACACACAAACAATCAAAATGTGACACATGTTCTGAGAAACATTGCAACTCTTGTAAAGGTAAAGAGATTAAATTATTTATTAATTATATGTTTCTATTAATTCTATTCTGTATTCTTTGATATTTTACATGTTCTATATAATATATGTGACGAAAAATGATAAATAAGTTTGAATTTTTGAGAAATATTTTATTTTAAATTGTGTAGAGAGTAAAATTAGCGTTATATTAGATATTTAAATCAAAAACAATTGTTTTATTACATTAAGTATATTTTTATATTATATATTATTTTTATTATTTTTATATTATTTATATTATTTATATTATTTATATATTATTTTATTTTATATTATATAAAAATTAAACTAAAATAATATTTATATATTTAAAGATATATCAGCAATTATTGGTATAAACAATATAAATAATCAATATAATAAATAATATATAAATAAATACAGAATATAATAAATAAGTATAATCATGTTTGTTAATAACTTACAGATATACTAAACTATCAACAGCAAATGTTGCAACTGTTAGTTGAAAATAATTTAAGAGAGAAAAAATGTGAGAGAATGCTGCAAAAGCTAATGGAAAAAATGAATGAAAATAAAAACGTGACATCAATATTAGATCTCATAAATATCGATGATCTCTATCCGGAGTACCTTCCTGCACAGACACTTGCTGATTTTCATGCAGCTGAAGAAAAATTGAAAACAGATAAAAAATACAGGAATGATGTGGTATGTATACTATTCATTTTTTTTTTATATTATTGCGTCGACACTTTAGTTACTTAAATTGTAGTACATATTAATAATTGTATTATTATATGATATAAATTTTCAGTTGGAATTATTTGTGAAATGTAAAAACGATTTAAAACATACCATTTATACCATCATGGGAAAATTAATGTTGAATAACGTAGCTATGTTATATAGTTGGACTGGAGCCAAACAAAACAAAGAAAAATTTGAAAATTCACCGTTTCGTAATATTCTAGAGAGTAAGTTTACTTAATAAATGTATAATATATGTTTACTTAATAAATGTATAATATATAATATATAATATAATAAAAAAGCAAAGATATAGGATAATCTAAGATTCTCGATTCATTGTGTGTATATTTTTAATATTATTTGTAATTTAATCATATTACACTTTATTTTTCAGATATTATAATACAATTGCATAGTGATGCAACGCTACAAGGCATGAAAAAATGTATAACAGATTGGTTAAGACATGCTAAGGAAAGGAATTTAAGACATTCAAATAATGATAATGAACAGCCAAACGATATATGAAAAGTATATCTCTTGGTCCAAATGAAGCGTTGAGGAGACTCTTGAAATGTACAGCAGGAGGGATATTATTGTTAGGCAGTCCAAATTTATTCGACCATGCGAGAAGGAACCGGTCAATGCGATAGGGAATATAATATCTCATTAAAGAGAAGATATTATTTTGTGATATTATGTATGTGCAAAAATATATAAAAAGATATAAATTATTTTTATATATAAATTATTTTTTTATGAAACTTATTTTTCTTTTTATAGAACTTTTTATATAAGAAATACTTCTTATAATAGTAGTAAAAGAAAATTTATGAAAGAGATTTATAATAAATGATAATTAAAATATATTCTGCAATTTCGACTTTGTTTTTTTTGTACAAGTACGATGCTATATTCCTTCGCGCGCGCGCGCGAGCAAACACAAAGTAAAATAGTAATATAACATTAATATGTTTCAATGTCCTACTCAACAATATATAACTGTAATATATAATATTCCTTATACATAACAGTTACATTGTTGAGTAGGAGTTACATTGAAACATATTAATGTTATATTATTGTTTCTTTGTGTTTGCTGGGCTGGAACCTAATTTTCCCTATATAAGATATCTGTAGGATATCTATAGGATATCGAGCGTAAGAATAATATATCTTGCGATATTTTTTGAGCTCATCCGGATATCTTCTGGATTTCGTGAAGATATCCGTAGGACATCAAACAGGTGGACACTAGTACATTATTTGTACATCCCCCGGATATCTAAGATGATCTTGGGATGTCGTACGGTTATCCCGATATCCCAAAATGATGTCCATAGGACATCCCTTGGATAAAGTGTGCTGTGTGGGTATTCTCGAAATTAAACTAATATTTCTTATTTTATAAATTTGAAAATAATTGTATTAGATTAATGAGAGTTTTACGATTAAAATGATATCAAACATGACATAAATTCGATAATTTTTTACAAGGTTAATATAATCAAAGTTTTGATTAGGTATTAATTAAAAATAATCCAATTTATGTCGTGTTTGGTGTCATTTTAATCACAAAAATCTCATTAACCCATTAAAATTATTTTCAAATCGACAAAATACGAAGTAAAAATTTTAGTTTTTATTTTATTCGATGTTTATACATTTTGCTGGAGAGTCACCGAAAGCCAGAGAGAAAACGAACAAGCAGCAAGCGAGGCCAACATCAAAGAGAGTTCCGAAGTCTCGACGCGAGCCTATCTTAATCTTCAATCTTTCGTACCATATTTCCTTTTACTCTAGAAAATAAAATTTTTATATTTCGCAGTTTATCAATCCAAAAATAATTTTAATGGATTAATGAGACTTTTACGATTAAAATGACACCAAACACGGTATAGATCGAGTAATTTTTAGTTAGATTATAATCAAGATGTTAATTACTTATCTAATTAAAAATTATCCGATCTATACCGTGTTTGGTGTCATTTTAATCGCAAAAATCTCATTAATCCATTACAATTATTTTCGATCCGATAAAATGCGAAATGTAAAAATTTTATTTTCTATAGTAAGAAAAAATATGATACAAAAGATTGGAGATTAAGATAGGCTCGCGACGAGACTTCGGAACTCTCTTTGATGTCGATCATCTCGCTTGCTCTTTACTCGTTCTCGCTCTCGCTTTCCTCGCGCTCCAGCGACGAGGATTTTAAAGAGCTCGCTTATCTATGAGAAGTAAACATGGAATAAAATAAAACCTAGAACATTTATTTCGCATTTTATTGATTTGAAAATAATTTTAATGGATTAATGACATTTTCACGATTAAAATGACACCAAACATGACATAAATCGGATTACTTTTAATTAAATATGTATGGTTAATCTAGTTAAAAATTATCCAATTTATATCCCCAGTGAGAAATGACCATCAAATCGATATCAAATTGATATCGATCGATGCAATTTACATCAATTCGACGTCAATTCGATGTCGACTCGATAGATCTCTTCTCACTGGATTGTGCTTATTAGTTTGTAATTTTAATCGCAAATATCTTATTAATGCAATGAAATTATTTTTAAACCAATATATATGTGTATATACAGGGTGAGCCATTTTAATCTATAGACCCCAATTCCTCCGAATGTATGCATGGTACGAGAAAATGGTTCAGATACAAGTTTTATACTTCGAGGGGGACATACGTCTGCGTCTTCTTTGAGCTGAAGATTATTTGAAAGCCGAAAGCTCAACACGTATGGCATCGGCTATTTTTTTTGCATATTGTGTGCGTGATGTAGCGCAAAACACTATAAGGAAATGCCGTAAATATTTTCCGAGTTATGGCTTGAGCTAGAAGAACATAGACTATAAAATATCTTAAAATATTCTTTTCTTGATCTTACCTCAATACTTTTACACGAATAATGAGAGGATCGAGATAAAAAAAATTATACTTGTTTTTAAGAAAAACGGTCGAGCTTTTCACTTACATATATTTAGTTGAATATCACTATATGTTTTTTTTATACCTCTTCCTACTATTATACCAATATATTTACTTTCTTTCAACGTGTCTTTTACGAATATTTTATAGTTTATTAAAATTAAAATTATATCAAGCCTTATCATTCGGAAAATTATATTTATATAATATTTTTTAAGTGTTTTGGATAGGTTTAATTTACAAGAATATGCAATAAATTATTTAAAGCCATTAAAAAAAAAAAAAAGAAATAATTCTTCAAGGTTTCGAACTCGAGATCTCCAGCGTTCTAGCCGCTCGACTTACTAACACGACCACGCTTATTGCTTTAAAAGTAGGTTTATCGAATCGGTAGATTACGTACATGACTTAACTTTTATTTTTAACATGTAAGTCTTAAATTTATTCTTGTACTATTTTGCGCTTTCAAATTTATAATTCGAAGATACGTCTGCATATTTATAGATATTCGTTGAAAAGCGCACACGTAAATCCTTGTGTGCGAAATGTCGACGCACACAAAAAACGTTTAACTAAGATGGCTATAGAAGAACGCAGTTTATCTTCAGTTTCTTCTCTTCCTCTCGCTATATGACCCTTGGCGATCGAATTTATTATCACTGGCGAAGAAACGGTTTAGCTTTTTTATTTTTGAAAATCATATATGTTTTTTTATTGTTCCATGTATTATATTAGTAATTTACTTTCTTTCAATGTCTTTAAATAATTTATGCAATACCTTCTATTAACCTATATTAATACATTAAAAAAATTAATTTATATAATATTTTTTAAAAAATAAAAGTTTAATTTAATGTATTGTAAAATTTAAAGATTCGATAAAAATACTTTTAAAGAAATCGAACTCGTGGTCGTGTTAGCCGCTCGAGCGGCTAGAACGCTTATTGCTTTCGTAGGTTTTCGAAACCTTTACGTTTTTTAACTTTTATTTTTAACATGTAAGTCTTAAATAATTCTTGCAATATTTTAAATTAAATTGTATTATTCCAACATAACATTTTTATAGATATTCTTGAAAAGGACCTAAATCTAAGGTCGAAACGTCGACGACACAATAAACGTTTAACTAAGATATCATTGTTGCCAGTTTGGAGTCAGTCACTGCCTTTTATCCCTTGAAAGGATATTACTGGCGAAGAAAAGATTTATACAATTAAATAAAAAAAGTTTTATTCAAACTAAAACATATATTAAACAAATTGAACGTTTCGACTACACTGTAGTGAAACGTTCAATTTGTTTTATATGTTTTAGTTTGAATAATTTTTGAGCGATTTAATTTATATATTTTTTGTTATAACATCCTTTTAGGCTCGATTGATGCTTCTAGTGAAACCCTTCTTATTTCTCATGTCTTTTTGATTTTGTTTATATCGAGCGTGGATTATTGTTTTAATATATTTTTTTTAATTATAGGTTTAATTTTAATGTATTGCATAAATTATTTAAAGACACGTTGAAAAAAAGTAAATATATTGGTATATTAGTAGGAAGAGTATAAAAAAACATATATGATATTCAACTAAATTCCAAGTGAAAAGCTCGACCGTCTCCTTGCAAGAAGTATAATTCTCGATCTCGATCGCCAAGCGTGTCAGCTATAGCGAGAGGAAGAGAAGAAGACGGAAGATACGTCTGCGTTCTTCTAGCTAGCCAGCGCACACGTACACGGCTTTTCTTCGTGTGCGCGCTACATCACGCACACAAGGAAAAAGCCGTGTACGTGTACGCTCGGCGCACGGCCAGCTAGAAGAAGACGCAGACGTATCTTCGCATTATAAATTTGTATACGTACATACATACATACATATATATGTATAATAATGCATACATATATATATATATATATATATATACAGGGTGTCCCATTATAAAACATCCAGTCGAATATTTCGAAAACCAAGCCCGGGAGAGAAAAATTTTTCAGACAAAAGTTATTTGGTTTCGAGGGGCCCATAAGATGGTACCATTGGTTTGACCTTGAAGGATTATTTGAAAGTCACATGAAAGTCACCTCAATTTTTTTAAATGGCATCCCCTATTTTTTATTACATATTCTTGTAGCTGACTTCAAGAGCTTTCCAAAACACTATAATAAAGTATTTTTTTATTAAGTATTTTCCGAGTTATAAAGCTTGAAATAATTTCATAATTTTACATAAACTGTAAAATATCTCGTAAAATATTTACTTTTCGATGACCTTACCTCAATACTTTTATGCACAGAATAATGAGAGGAACCAATTGGTGTCAAGAAAACACAGTTGTTTTTAAGAAAAAATATGCAATTTGTAACTAACAATTACATATTTTTTCTTAAAAACAACTATGTGTTTTCTTTACACCAATTGATTCTTCTCATTATTCTGTGCATAAAAGTATTGAGATAAGGTCATCGAAAAACAAATATTTTACGAGATATTTTACAGTTTATGTAAAATTAAGAAATTATTTCAAGCTTTATAACTCGGAAAATACTTCATGAAAAAATACTTTATTATAGTGTTTTGGAAAGCTCTCGAGGTCAGCTACAAGAATATGTAATAAAAAATAGGGGATGCCATTTAAAAAAATTGAGGTGACTTTCATGTAACTTTCAAATAATTCTTCAAGGTCAAACCAATGGTATCATCTTATGGGCCCCTCGAAACCAAATAACTTTTGTCTGAAAAATTTTTCTCTCCGGGCTTGGTTTTCGAAATATTCGACTGGATGTTTTATAATGGGACACCCTGTATATATATACATATATATTGGTTTAAAAATAATTTCATTGCATTAATAAGATATTTTGCGATTAAAATTACAAACTAATAAGCACAATCCAGTGAGAAGAGATCTATCGAGTCGACATCGAATTGACGTCGAATTGATGTAAATTGCATCGATCGATATCAATTTGATATCGATTTGATGGTCATTTCTCACTGGGGATATAAATTGGATAATTTTTAACTAGATTAACCATACATATTTAATTAAAAGTAATCCGATTTATGTCATGTTTGGTGTCATTTTAATCGTGAAAATGTCATTAATCCATTAAAATTATTTTCAAATCAATAAAATGCGAAATAAATGTTCTAGGTTTCATTTTATTCGATGTTTACTTTTCATAGATAAGTGAGCTATATACATATATATCCTTGTCATGTTTGGTGTCATATTTAATCGTGAAAATCTCATTCAATCCGTTAATATTATTTTCAAATTAATAAAATACAAAATAAATGTCTTTAGGTTTTATTTTATTCCATGTTTACTTCTCATAGATAAGCGAGCTCTTTAAAATCCTCGTCGCTGGAGCGCAGGGAAAGCGAAACGAGAACAGTAAAGAGCAAGCGAGATGATCAGAGCATCAAGAGAAATTTCCGAAGTCTCGTCGCGAGGCCTATCTTAATCTCAATCTTTTTGTATCATATTTTTTCTTACTATAG
>CABEGB010000141.1:68351-98527 GCA_901521435.1 Crematogaster levior
AAGTGTAGCCCTCAAGAAATGATAAAACTTCCTACTTCTCATAATAAGCACTAATTGAAAATGGTGCATCTTTGCTAGTTCGCTTATCTAGCAGCGTTTTTTGCCGAAAATTATATGTAATCTCCCAATTTTTCAAAACATCAGGCCAAGGTTCACAGCTAATTTTTAACCATTGAACTGCTAATTTAGTACTTTCATCATGTCCTGTTTCAAGACAAAAAACTAAGCATTCAGCAAATTCCTTTACTTTACAGAGTATCCGCTAACTCAAGGGATCAGAACTCAATGGGAACATAGATTTGGATCAGATCTACGTCTCCATTGGGCACACTGGCTGGCTCTTTACATTTTCGGATATCTTGTATATGAAAGATAAATAAACTAAAACTTTTATCTGTTGAAACAGTTGAATCTTCACTTCTACTGTCAATTTCTTCGTTATCATTTCTATTACTTCTTTTTGCAGGTATAGCGCCTAACTTTCTCAGCAAGGTTTTGATATTTCGTATCTTATTTACGAGTTTTCCAGCAGCATTTTTTTTAAACGGACCATTTGTACATGGTTGAAAGTAATAGGTGTCCTACAGAATAAAGATAAAAAAGTGTAAAACAAAATTGAAGAACAATTTGAAGTCAACATAAATAGAAGCAACAAATACTTTTAACATGATAGAAGTTTTGAGATTTTGATTATAAAAAGTTTTTATCTCAGTCTCACAGGAAATAACTCACAAATTCTTTGACTAGCAAGTGCAAAAGCCTCAGGTGCGAGCCTGGATAAGATAAGCTTAATTATATACAATTCTTGTATATATCGTAAGTCAAAATATTAAGAGAGTTATAGAAATTTATAATACATACTGCATGGATATTTTAAGTATATGGTTAGCAATAATATCTAAAAAAATTCCTCTTGCCTCTCCATTTAGAAAGCCATGCTGATTGTAATACAAAATTGCATCACCTTTTATATGTTCCTGCAGAATCTGCTTCAAATTCTACACGAAAAGAACTTATAAATACAGGGAAAAAAACAAATTCTTTGTCTCGCGTAAAAATCAATAGGATATTTTAAAAAATTTACTAGATTTTCATATTGTTTACTTCTTATCCATTTGCAAAGTCTTTTAGGTATGCGATTCTTTTTGTCAGTACTTTGATTACGTTTCTTAAATGTCTCGCTTACTTGCACCTCAACATCTGACTCATTTTGAGAATTCAATGCTGTTTCAGATGGTAACTCAATTAACTTTTCTTCCTTTAATAAATAAAATATTTAAATATTTGTATCGGGCATAATAATCTATGATTTCACTATATATATGGGACGTTCCACGTCAACCGGATCAGTGCTGCGACCAAAATTTAAAGCGACGAAAAAATACATATGAGGTCTCAATTTAAAGCTTGAACAAAGAGCTACAAAAAGCTATATGCGCCTTAGCAAAAACCAAGATGGCGACGTCAATATGGCGGCCATAAACTCAAAATTTTTGATCAATCAACCGGCTCAGTGCTGCCGCCAAAATGTTCAGCGACAAATAAATTCGTATAATGGCTTATTTTGAAGCTCGGACTCAAAACTTTTAAAAGCCGTATGCACATTTGCAAAAATCAAGATGCCGGGTCCAAGATGGCCGATTTTTCGCCAAAATTTGATGTAAAAGCCTTTAAAAACACCAGATTTGTTTGAAAATGGATCGACAGGGATTTTTAAGGTCACTTCTCTCAAATCTGGTGTGATAGGTTTCAAATCACAAAATGGCGGATCCAAGATGGCCGACTTTTCATCAAAATTTGATGTAAAAGCCTTTAAAAACACCAGATTTGTTTGAAAATGGCTTGGGAGGGATTTGTAAGGTCACGTCTCAAATTTGGTAGGTTCCAAATCACAAAAAAGTGGATCCAAGATGGCCGACTTATGGCCTATATTCGAATCACTTGTTTAGCAACAGCAGACTTCTTTGAAAATGAATAAATACTGATTTTTAAGAAAAATTATTATAAATTTGGAGTCAAAAATTTCAAATCTAGTTGATGTGGTAGTAATCAATCATTATTCAGAGTCAAAAAGAAGGCTACATAAACTCTAATACTGAATAATAATTGTATTGTCTTTTGCATCAGAGTACCGCTTTACCTTCAATTTGTTATCGGTAGTTGGAATAAATGCATGACTGCTTTGAATCTTTGTCACAGCAGGTGGATTAGGGAATTTTTTATTTAGTGACTTTGATAATTTCTGATGTTCCTCTTTGGTGTAATATAAAAACTGTATGTTCTTGAATTTTTTTTTAGCCCATGTGAAGAGATCACTCGAATTTAAAATAGCATTTTTGGGTTCAGCTTGTAAACTATATCGAGTAGCCTCACTTTTCAGACAAGCTCCAAGACCATCGCAAATGCTTTTTCCATGTGACGATGCATGGCAGTGCCATTCCGCTTCGATTCCAAAATCTAGCTTATGATATGTAAGATGCATCATTTGAGTTCTATTCTTAAAATGCTGCTTAGCACCATCTGATACGTAATAAATTTTTTTTACTTTTGGACATACTTTTTTGATCTCCGGTATTACCTTCTGCTGCATTAAATAGACCGCCGTTGCATCATGAGTAGTGCAATTTGAAAGTAAAATGATGCTATGATGTTTTAACTCCTTAGAAGAGCGATAGTAAAATGCAACAGTAAAAACGGAACATTGATCATTGTTGTAATGGAAGGCCTGCGCTGCGTTTTGAGCAACGTAAGCATAATTTTCCGCAAAATCGCATTGTAACAATATTTCATCTTCTCTCAAATTTTCCTTTTTGTTAGATATAAATTTACATTGTTCTTTTGAAATAAAACTATGAGTAATAAGGACTTTTAAGCGATTACACAATTCCTCCACAAATTCATCTGAGGGAAGACATTCTTGTTTGAGGGTACATCGATCAGTAGATTGCCATGTGCTAAATATTACTTGCTCTATGCTACTTTGTTCTAATAATTTCAGAACAAGTTCGGAAAGCTTCTCCATATTAGGACAATTCTTACATTGCAGCAAATGACAAGCAGCTGTAGGTCTTTTACAAAGAATAAATTCCAAACAATCTTTGTAGTCACCTAATTTAACCCCAAAATCTCTGCTTAAATTTTTGAGATTTACAGCGTCAATCATTAGTTTAACGTTCTGATGAGTCGTACAAACACAGACGCTGTGTGTACCTGACGCTCCAGCTAAGACACACCATTTAGGCCGCAACTCAGCAAATTTAGATAAACCAATAGGATACTGTGGATACTTTTCCTTGAACATCGAGTGCAAAATTTTGACATCATACAGCATTAAATGCTTTTGTTTTATTTCTTTATGACCACCAACTTTTACAGTAACAGTTTCTTTCTTGTGGGGCATGATGCGGCTGTTTGTATCATTTTCGTAAAACTCAATTACTTTCGAGACAGTTTCTTGATCTACATTTTTTCCCTTCTTGAAAGGTGGTACTGATAATACTCCACTTGAATTTTTCAACTCCTTGGATTGTTTGGCCATCCTATAAGAACATTGAAATTCTTTACTGATTTGACGAATACTCCAACAATCGGGGGCTATTGTGAGTATAGATTTACGCAAAGGATCATTGTCAGGTAAATTTAGGAATTTCTCTTTTAGCCCATTCAAAAGTTCTTCTAATTGTTCTTTTCTAGATTTGCATATTCGTTTAGACGAAGGTTCTTCCGAAGAGTCGTCAAATTCCATCGAATCTTCCATAACATTACTTTCTACAGAGACATTACTTTCAAGAGAACCATTACTTTCCAAAGAATGATCTTTTTGAGTTTTGTAAAAAGTCTTCCTGCAATCATAGCATATTTTTGATCGTGGATGTAAACTTTCTACACTTCCAAAACAGCTTTTGAAATCTTCCTCAAGTCTTTGCCACAATGTCCTTCTTTCCCCAGTGGGTTACAACATCTCTTAGAATGAAGCTTCTGTACCTTTTTGATGTCTTCTATTGTATCTGCCATGTTCGAAAACAGCGTTACGAAAACAGAGTTATGAAAATCTACAGCAATTGCATAAAGAATATTCAAAAGAAAACTAATATTGAAGAGAAAGTCGCCAACTATCCTGAGAAAGACTGTTGAAAACTTATTGCCACTCCTCTACAAGACACTATTGAAGCAGTCGCCAAATATTTTGAAAAGAAATGTTGGACGAGCGATGGATCAGAGCACTTCTAACAACAAATGAGCCGCCGCGAGCAATAACAACAGATACGTTCGAACGCGTCGTTTGCCTCTCCTCGTTCCAGATAAAAGGGCGAGAAAATCATCTTAAACAAAAAAGTCTAAAAAACACAAAAATAAAAATTGTTTCGAATAGAGCTGGTACAGACGCAAATTAAAAAATGAAATTTTACTCATCACAAAAATAAAATTATTTTTGTGATGAGTAAAATTTCATTTTTTAATTTGCGTCTGTACCAGCTCTATTCGAAACAATTTTTATTTTTGTGTTTTTTAGACTTTTTTGTTTAAGATGATTTTCTCGCCCTTTTATCTGGAACGAGGAGAGGCAAACGACGCGTTCGAACGTATCTGTTGTTATTGCTCGCGGCGGCTCATTTGTTGTTAGAAGTGCTCTGATCCATCGCTCGTCCAACATTTCTTTTCAAAATATTTGGCGACTGCTTCAATAGTGTCTTGTAGAGGAGTGGCAATAAGTTTTCAACAGTCTTTCTCAGGATAGTTGGCGACTTTCTCTTCAATATTAGTTTTCTTTTGAATATTCTTTATGCAATTGCTGTAGATTTTCATAACTCTGTTTTCGTAACGCTGTTTTCGAACATGGCAGATACAATAGAAGACATCAAAAAGGTACAGAAGCTTCATTCTAAGAGATGTTGTAACCCACTGGGGAAAGAAGGACATTGTGGCAAAGACTTGAGGAAGATTTCAAAAGCTGTTTTGGAAGTGTAGAAAGTTTACATCCACGATCAAAAATATGCTATGATTGCAGGAAGACTTTTTACAAAACTCAAAAAGATCATTCTTTGGAAAGTAATGGTTCTCTTGAAAGTAATGTCTCTGTAGAAAGTAATGTTATGGAAGATTCGATGGAATTTGACGACTCTTCGGAAGAACCTTCGTCTAAACGAATATGCAAATCTAGAAAAGAACAATTAGAAGAACTTTTGAATGGGCTAAAAGAGAAATTCCTAAATTTACCTGACAATGATCCTTTGCGTAAATCTATACTCACAATAGCCCCCGATTGTTGGAGTATTCGTCAAATCAGTAAAGAATTTCAATGTTCTTATAGGATGGCCAAACAATCCAAGGAGTTGAAAAATTCAAGTGGAGTATTATCAGTACCACCTTTCAAGAAGGGAAAAAATGTAGATCAAGAAACTGTCTCGAAAGTAATTGAGTTTTACGAAAATGATACAAACAGCCGCATCATGCCCCACAAGAAAGAAACTGTTACTGTAAAAGTTGGTGGTCATAAAGAAATAAAACAAAAGCATTTAATGCTGTATGATGTCAAAATTTTGCACTCGATGTTCAAGGAAAAGTATCCACAGTATCCTATTGGTTTATCTAAATTTGCTGAGTTGCGGCCTAAATGGTGTGTCTTAGCTGGAGCGTCAGGTACACACAGCGTCTGTGTTTGTACGACTCATCAGAACGTTAAACTAATGATTGACGCTGTAAATCTCAAAAATTTAAGCAGAGATTTTGGGGTTAAATTAGGTGACTACAAAGATTGTTTGGAATTTATTCTTTGTAAAAGACCTACAGCTGCTTGTCATTTGCTGCAATGTAAGAATTGTCCTAATATGGAGAAGCTTTCCGAACTTGTTCTGAAATTATTAGAACAAAGTAGCATAGAGCAAGTAATATTTAGCACATGGCAATCTACTGATCGATGTACCCTCAAACAAGAATGTCTTCCCTCAGATGAATTTGTGGAGGAATTGTGTAATCGCTTAAAAGTCCTTATTACTCATAGTTTTATTTCAAAAGAACAATGTAAATTTATATCTAACAAAAAGGAAAATTTGAGAGAAGATGAAATATTGTTACAATGCGATTTTGCGGAAAATTATGCTTACGTTGCTCAAAACGCAGCGCAGGCCTTCCATTACAACAATGATCAATGTTCCGTTTTTACTGTTGCATTTTACTATCGCTCTTCTAAGGAGTTAAAACATCATAGCATCATTTTACTTTCAAATTGCACTACTCATGATGCAACGGCGGTCTATTTAATGCAGCAGAAGGTAATACCGGAGATCAAAAAAGTATGTCCAAAAGTAAAAAAAATTTATTACGTATCAGATGGTGCTAAGCAGCATTTTAAGAATAGAACTCAAATGATGCATCTTACATATCATAAGCTAGATTTTGGAATCGAAGCGGAATGGCACTGCCATGCATCGTCACATGGAAAAAGCATTTGCGATGGTCTTGGAGCTTGTCTGAAAAGTGAGGCTACTCGATATAGTTTACAAGCTGAACCCAAAAATGCTATTTTAAATTCGAGTGATCTCTTCACATGGGCTAAAAAAAAATTCAAGAACATACAGTTTTTATATTACACCAAAGAGGAACATCAGAAATTATCAAAGTCACTAAATAAAAAATTCCCTAATCCACCTGCTGTGACAAAGATTCAAAGCAGTCATGCATTTATTCCAACTACCGATAACAAATTGAAGGTAAAGCGGTACTCTGATGCAAAAGACAATACAATTATTATTCAGTATTAGAGTTTATGTAGCCTTCTTTTTGACTCTGAATAATGATTGATTACTACCACATCAACTAGATTTGAAATTTTTGACTCCAAATTTATAATAATTTTTCTTAAAAATCAGTATTTATTCATTTTCAAAGAAGTCTGCTGTTGCTAAACAAGTGATTCGAATATAGGCCATAAGTCGGCCATCTTGGATCCACTTTTTTGTGATTTGGAACCTACCAAATTTGAGACGTGACCTTACAAATCCCTCCCAAGCCATTTTCAAACAAATCTGGTGTTTTTAAAGGCTTTTACATCAAATTTTGATGAAAAGTCGGCCATCTTGGATCCGCCATTTTGTGATTTGAAACCTATCACACCAGATTTGAGAGAAGTGACCTTAAAAATCCCTGTCGATCCATTTTCAAACAAATCTGGTGTTTTTAAAGGCTTTTACATCAAATTTTGGCGAAAAATCGGCCATCTTGGACCCGGCATCTTGATTTTTGCAAATGTGCATACGGCTTTTAAAAGTTTTGAGTCCGAGCTTCAAAATAAGCCATTATACGAATTTATTTGTCGCTGAACATTTTGGCGGCAGCACTGAGCCGGTTGATTGATCAAAAATTTTGAGTTTATGGCCGCCATATTGACGTCGCCATCTTGGTTTTTGCTAAGGCGCATATAGCTTTTTGTAGCTCTTTGTTCAAGCTTTAAATTGAGACCTCATATGTATTTTTTCGTCGCTTTAAATTTTGGTCGCAGCACTGATCCGGTTGACGTGGAACGTCCCATATATATATGGGACGATCCACGTCAAAAGAGCCACCGCTCTGCCCAAAATTTGAACAGCTCAAATAAAACGTTACATAGCTCAAAATGTTCGTATTGACAAGCACTTTTGAATATATAGTGGCCTTTTAAAAAATTTCAAAATGGCGACCAAAATATGGCGCTTTTTCCCGACAATTTTTCATGATTATCAGATAGAAGCGGCTTCCAATGGAAATTAATGTCCTTGAAAAATTTGTTCTGGGGCTGAAAATATTTGGTCAGAAGTAGACTTTCGACCGCCATTTATGGTTTTTAAAATTTCAAAATGGCGGATCCAATATGGCCGATTAAAAATTTAAAAACGGTAGTTTTGTCTCATATTTGGTATATAGGGGTTTTTGAGGTCGCTGATTACGAATACGGTGACAAATATTCAAAATTCAAAATGGCGGATCCAATATGTCCGACCAAAATTTTGGAAAACGGCAATTTTATCCGATACTTGGTATACAGGGATTTTTGAGGTCGCTGATTACGAATCCGGTGTCAAATATTCAAAATTCGAAATAGCGGATCCAATATGTCAGACGAGAATGTTGAAAATAGTCGATCAAAGCATCTGGAGTAATAAAAAGGTTCTTAAAGCTCTCTGCGTTCAACAGGGTTGAGACTGTCTTCGCTTACAGGCTGCGAAGCCCGCATTACTTTTTTTTTACCTTTTTTTTACTTTTTTTTACTTTTTTTACTTTTTTGTATTTAAAAATTTTTTTAGATTTTTTTTACTTTTTCAAATTTTTTTATTTTTTTTACTGATTTTATTTATTTTTCTTCATATTAACTACTTTTTCTGTTTCATCTTTGTCGCTACAGAAATTTTATATTATGATGTTTACGTTTTTCTTAATATTGCGTGACAGTAATCGGATCTTTTGCATTGGAATATATTTTCACTTTTAATATCTTCTTTGAGTCTACAATAAAAGCATGGCCGTTATGAATATTTGTAACGCGTGGAGCCTTTGCAAATCGTTTTGAAAGAAATCTTTGTGTTTTTTCATGTTTCTGTTTGCTGTAATATAATATTTTCAGGTTGGAAAACTTCTTCTTTCCCCACGTATAAAGAGCTTCCGGGGTTAAAATAGCCTCGTTCGGCTTTGCTTGCAAACTTGCCCGCGTAGCTTCTCTTTTGAACGTTGCACCTAAGCCGTCACAAACACACTTTCCATGTGCAGTCGCATGACAGTGCCACTCTGCTAAAACACCAAAATCTTCATAATGATATATTAAATTGCACATTTGGAATCGATTCTTAAAGTGCTGTTTGGCACCGTCTGTAACGTAAATTACTCTCTTCACTTTAGGATAAATTTTTTTAATTTCAGGTATAACAGCTTGCTGCATACAGTACACGGCAGCGGTATCATGGCTCGTACTGTCAGATAATAGAATAAACGTACTATGTTTGGTTTCATTTCCAGATTTGTAGTAACAAGCGACGGGGAAAACTGTACACTGACTGTTATTGTAGTGAAAGGCTTGTGCTGCGTCTTGTGCGACAAATAGGTAGTTCTCAGAAAAGTCCATTTCTACTAGTACTTCATTTTCTTTGAGATTTTTTTTTCGTTCGGTCACGTACTTAGATTGTTGATTGGAAATAAAATGATGAGGTATGAATTTTTTTCATCAAATTTTCAATCAAGGCAGGCACAAAATCTTTAGTAGAAAGACATTCTTTTTTCAATGTACATCTACTTACCGATTGCCACGTGCTAAAAATAATTTCTGTTATACCTCTCGATTCAAAAATATTAGTTATATGATCTGCCAATTGATCATATTTCGGACAAAATTTGCACTCATCCAGAAAACAAGCAGGGTACGGATTCTTGCATAATACGAAACTTAGGCAGTCTCTATATTCTCGGATTGGAATTTCTGAATTTTCTGTGAATTTTGTTAAATTCGAGGCATCCAGCATATTCTTAAAATTTTCGTGTATGGTGCAAACGCATACACTGTGTGTTCCTTTTGCACCAGCAAGTATGCACCATTTAGGTCTGAGCTCTGCAAATTTACTCACACCTATCATATTTTGTGGATTTGCGTTTATAAATTGTTCATGTAAAATGCATACATCAGTTAAAAGTAATCGTTTCTGTACTTTCTGTTTCTCGCCGTCCTTTTCTACAATAACGATGTCTTTTTTGTTTGGCATAATTCGACTGTTCTCATTTGATTCGTAAAATTGTATTACTTTGTCATACGTATCTGTGGATAAAGTTTTACCAGCTCTTGATGTTGGAAATGCTAAAACACCCTCTGCTGCTTTTAATTTTTTTGCCTTAGCAGCCTGTTTTCTTGAAACCCTAAATTCTTTAGCAATTTTGCGTTCACTCCAACAATCAGGCAATATTGTAAGTATCGATACACGTAAAGGATCATTTGACGATAGAGTCTGCAATTTTTCTTTAAGCCCGTTTAATACCTCATCATATTCATCCTCTCTAGAAAGACATTTTTTCTTGGCAGGTATATTTGAATCACTTTCCGACTCAGAGCAAACATTTTCAATTTCATTTGATTCTATGTTATCTGCACCATCAGAGGACTGCATTTTCTGATTGTTATAAAACATTTTCCGGCAATCGTCACAAATTTTCAGGGAATTAGAACAATCTTGAAAATTTTCCGACATACTCTTTGTCATATTCCTTAAATTTGTTCCTTTATGATTATCGATTTTATAAGGGTTCGCGCATCTATCCGAGTGCCTTTTTTTAAATGATTTTTTCTGAATAGACGACATATTACAGAGAATAATAGGTACCGAAAAGTGAAATTTTTAAAGGAAAATATAACATTTAACCAATGCAAATTAAAAAGTAGTCATGAGTAAACAAATGTGTTAAGTATTCTGCATCGTAAATACACTGAGCCTCTGTAGCGCGAAAGAAGAAATAATTAAAATAATCCAATGGATTTAATCTCTTCAGGATTTACGTTTTCTGAAAATCTAAGTAGCCCTTTAACCGTTTGACTGCTAAGCGATTCTGGCGAGAACGTTCGAAAACTGCGGGACTTTGTTGATACACTGAAACACACTGAAATGAAGCGCTGCGTTCATTTGTCTCGAAAACCGCGACGCAGCGCTTTTGTGCTGCGAGTTTCAGTGTATCAACAAAGTCCCGCAGTTTTCGAACGTTCTCGCCAGAATCGCTTAGCAGTCAAACGGTTAAAGGGCTACTTAGATTTTCAGAAAACGTAAATCCTGAAGAGATTAAATCCATTGGATTATTTTAATTATTTCTTCTTTCGCGCTACAGAGGCTCAGTGTATTTAGGCTCAGTGTATTTACGATGCAGAATACTTAACACATTTGTTTACTCATGACTACTTTTTAATTTGCATTGGTTAAATGTTATATTTTCCTTTAAAAATTTCACTTTTCGGTACCTATTATTCTCTGTAATATGTCGTCTATTCAGAAAAAATCATTTAAAAAAAGGCACTCGGATAGATGCGCGAACCCTTATAAAATCGATAATCATAAAGGAACAAATTTAAGGAATATGACAAAGAGTATGTCGGAAAATTTTCAAGATTGTTCTAATTCCCTGAAAATTTGTGACGATTGCCGGAAAATGTTTTATAACAATCAGAAAATGCAGTCCTCTGATGGTGCAGATAACATAGAATCAAATGAAATTGAAAATGTTTGCTCTGAGTCGGAAAGTGATTCAAATATACCTGCCAAGAAAAAATGTCTTTCTAGAGAGGATGAATATGATGAGGTATTAAACGGGCTTAAAGAAAAATTGCAGACTCTATCGTCAAATGATCCTTTACGTGTATCGATACTTACAATATTGCCTGATTGTTGGAGTGAACGCAAAATTGCTAAAGAATTTAGGGTTTCAAGAAAACAGGCTGCTAAGGCAAAAAAATTAAAAGCAGCAGAGGGTGTTTTAGCATTTCCAACATCAAGAGCTGGTAAAACTTTATCCACAGATACGTATGACAAAGTAATACAATTTTACGAATCAAATGAGAACAGTCGAATTATGCCAAACAAAAAAGACATCGTTATTGTAGAAAAGGACGGCGAGAAACAGAAAGTACAGAAACGATTACTTTTAACTGATGTATGCATTTTACATGAACAATTTATAAACGCAAATCCACAAAATATGATAGGTGTGAGTAAATTTGCAGAGCTCAGACCTAAATGGTGCATACTTGCTGGTGCAAAAGGAACACACAGTGTATGCGTTTGCACCATACACGAAAATTTTAAGAATATGCTGGATGCCTCGAATTTAACAAAATTCACAGAAAATTCAGAAATTCCAATCCGAGAATATAGAGACTGCCTAAGTTTCGTATTATGCAAGAATCCGTACCCTGCTTGTTTTCTGGATGAGTGCAAATTTTGTCCGAAATATGATCAATTGGCAGATCATATAACTAATATTTTTGAATCGAGAGGTATAACAGAAATTATTTTTAGCACGTGGCAATCGGTAAGTAGATGTACATTGAAAAAAGAATGTCTTTCTACTAAAGATTTTGTGCCTGCCTTGATTGAAAATTTGATGAAAAAAATTCATACCTCATCATTTTATTTCCAATCAACAATCTAAGTACGTGACCGAACGAAAAAAAAATCTCAAAGAAAATGAAGTACTAGTAGAAATGGACTTTTCTGAGAACTACCTATTTGTCGCACAAGACGCAGCACAAGCCTTTCACTACAATAACAGTCAGTGTACAGTTTTCCCCGTCGCTTGTTACTACAAATCTGGAAATGAAACCAAACATAGTACGTTTATTCTATTATCTGACAGTACGAGCCATGATACCGCTGCCGTGTACTGTATGCAGCAAGCTGTTATACCTGAAATTAAAAAAATTTATCCTAAAGTGAAGAGAGTAATTTACGTTACAGACGGTGCCAAACAGCACTTTAAGAATCGATTCCAAATGTGCAATTTAATATATCATTATGAAGATTTTGGTGTTTTAGCAGAGTGGCACTGTCATGCGACTGCACATGGAAAGTGTGTTTGTGACGGCTTAGGTGCAACGTTCAAAAGAGAAGCTACGCGGGCAAGTTTGCAAGCAAAGCCGAACGAGGCTATTTTAACCCCGGAAGCTCTTTATACGTGGGGAAAGAAGAAGTTTTCCAACCTGAAAATATTATATTACAGCAAACAGAAACATGAAAAAACACAAAGATTTCTTTCAAAACGATTTGCAAAGGCTCCACGCGTTACAAATATTCATAACGGCCATGCTTTTATTGTAGACTCAAAGAAGATATTAAAAGTGAAAATATATTCCAATGCAAAAGATCCGATTACTGTCACGCAATATTAAGAAAAACGTAAACATCATAATATAAAATTTCTGTAGCGACAAAGATGAAACAGAAAAAGTAGTTAATATGAAGAAAAATAAATAAAATCAGTAAAAAAAATAAAAAAATTTGAAAAAGTAAAAAAAATCTAAAAAAATTTTTAAATACAAAAAAAGTAAAAAAAGTAAAAAAAAGTAAAAAAAAAAAAAAAAGTAATGCGGGCTTCGCAGCCTGTAAGCGAAGACAGTCTCAACCCTGTTGAACGCAGAGAGCTTTAAGAACCTTTTTATTACTCCAGATGCTTTGATCGACTATTTTCAACATTCTCGTCTGACATATTGGATCCGCTATTTCGAATTTTGAATATTTGACACCGGATTCGTAATCAGCGACCTCAAAAATCCCTGTATACCAAGTATCGGATAAAATTGCCGTTTTCCAAAATTTTGGTCGGACATATTGGATCCGCCATTTTGAATTTTGAATATTTGTCACCGTATTCGTAATCAGCGACCTCAAAAACCCCTATATACCAAATATGAGACAAAACTACCGTTTTTAAATTTTTAATCGGCCATATTGGATCCGCCATTTTGAAATTTTAAAAACCATAAATGGCGGTCGAAAGTCTACTTCTGACCAAATATTTTCAGCCCCAGAACAAATTTTTCAAGGACATTAATTTCCATTGGAAGCCGCTTCTATCTGATAATCATGAAAAATTGTCGGGAAAAAGCGCCATATTTTGGTCGCCATTTTGAAATTTTTTAAAAGGCCACTATATATTCAAAAGTGCTTGTCAATACGAACATTTTGAGCTATGTAACGTTTTATTTGAGCTGTTCAAATTTTGGGCAGAGCGGTGGCTCTTTTGACGTGGATCGTCCCATATATATATATATATATATATATGAATATATATACATATATCATATATATGTATATAATGAACAATATACTAACTGTTATAGGCACTGAGATTATATTATTATTTATTGAAGAGGTGAGGTCTACACTAATATCACTGTCTTATAATACTGTGACAGTGAATTGATCCTCAATTGATTCTCATGTGATGCTGTAGATGTAAGATTGATTTTCATTTACCTAAACAAAAACGACATGCAATGTAAACGAAAACGGTGTACTTTCTCTTGTAATATCAGTAAAAAAAAATGCCATCGTTACAATTACACAGCTCCACAAAAAAAAAAAAAAAATTGAACTTCTGACCAGACCATGTCAGTCTTATGTTTTTTGGGTCGCTGAATTCGAATCCGAGGTCTATTTTATTCCT
This sequence comes from Crematogaster levior, assembly GCA_901521435.1. Lineage (NCBI taxonomy): Eukaryota > Metazoa > Arthropoda > Insecta > Hymenoptera > Formicidae > Crematogaster > Crematogaster levior. The sequence continues at coordinate 82,512 of CABEGB010000141.1, forward strand.
ACACCCTAGGATTTTTCATAACCTCAAAAAATTAGCCTAAAAATCCGGTAATTTCTTCTAAATTCAATCTATTTATTTTTTAATACAAAAAACCATGTATACTTAATCCCTAATCCCCTTGATCAAAGAAAACTCTAACCATATAACACTTTAACCCAAAAACCCCATAACCCCATAACTACTCAACCCCATGACCCCACCCCCCGAAAAATTAACAAAATATTTATTTGACCATGCCATGGTATTCTTATGTTTTTTGGGTCGCTGAATTCGAATCCGAGGTCTGTTCTACTCCATAGCTTTAACGTTTTTTGTAACTTTAAAAATGAACCTAAACATCCAATAACTTTTTCTAACTGAAATCCGATTCTTCAATACAAAAAAACAATAAAACATCCAATCCTCAAAAAACATAAGAATACCATGGCATGGTCAAATAAATATTTTGTTAATTTTTCGGGGGGTGGGGTCATGGGGTTGAGTAGTTATGGGGTTATGGGGTTTTTGGGTTAAAGTGTTATATGGTTAGAGTTTTCTTTGATCAAGGGGATTAGGGATTAAGTATACATGGTTTTTTGTATTAAAAAATAAATAGATTGAATTTAGAAGAAATTACCGGATTTTTAGGCTAATTTTTTGAGGTTATGAAAAATCCTAGGGTGTAGGAATAAAATAGACCTCGGATTCGAATTCAGCGACCCAAAAAACATAAGACTGACATGGTCTGGTCAGAAGTTCAATTTTTTTTTTTTTTGTGGAGCTGTGTTATTAAGAGTAATGTATATAGTTTAAACATACCTGTGCCAATTGCACTTTGTCGGTACACTCAACTGCCTTAATTTGTGCAATCTTTCCCAAAAACACAATCCGGTCACCATTAGGTTAGGTTAGTTGGATTAACTTTTTTGCAAGATCAGGAGTGATACGACATAATATCTCAAGGCTCGTTATTGCATTCTCTATCAATAAAAAGAAGGAAATATATTAAATAATCAAAATTTTTGTCTATTTATAAAGTAGTAAAAAAAAATATACATATAATATATGAACTTATAACATATAACTCTGAGAAAATTATCCTATTTGCAGTATAACGAAATAAAATGTTAATAGAATGCAACAGAATTGAGACACACTCTCTTATGACATTGATAATATTCATAAGACACTCTCTTAACATTTATACGACACTCTTGTAAGACATCTTGTACCATAATTGACCTTCACATTATCTTGATAATGGCATAATTATATAAATGTTTCTTTGCCAAATACACCGATATCTCCTACAATACATATTACATAATGTGTTATTTATTGTGCGTGCGTGCGTGCGTGCGTGCGTGCGTGCGTGTGTGCGTGCGTGCGTGCGTGCGTGTGTGCGTGCGTGCGTGCGTGCTGGTGCCTGCGTGTGTGTGTGCGCTGCCTGCGTGCGTGCGTGCGTGCCTGCCTGCCTGCGTGCGTGCGTACGTTATTGGTATTTATGTGTCTGTGTTGTTTAGGTTACATGGATACACGTTTACTGCCTACTTTGGCTCATAATTAGTCAGCTTATTTCTGGTCGGTTATCATTATCGTTAGCTGGCTTGCAGTGCGTGCGTGCGTGTAGTACTGCCTGCGTGCGTGCGTGCGGTGTCTAGCGGCGGCGTCGTGTGTGTCATAGGTGCCTGCCTGCGTGCGTACGTGCCTGCCTGCCTGCGTGCGTGCGTGCGGTGTGCCTGCGTAGCCTTGCGTGTGCATGCGTGCATGCGTGCGTGCGTTCGGCGTGCGTGCGTGAGGGCTCGTGCGTGCGTGCGTACGTGCGTGCATACGTCGTGCGTGCGTGCGTGCGTGCGTACGTGCGTAACGTACGCGCACCGAGGGAATATCGTTCGTCGTGTTGTAACGTGCGTGCGTGCGTGCGTGCGTGCGTGCGTGCGTGCGTGCGTGCTTTATTTGAGAGTAACTAACTTTATTTTATAATTATTGAACAAGTAATTATTAACTTTATTGTTAATTGTACATTTTATTAACAAATGCTACGAGTAATTGATGTGGCAGAATGTATTTCGAACGAGAATGGTTCATGCCGCGCCGCTCCTGACGGCGCGAAATGCGGGCCCCGTGGTTGGTTAACTTCTGATGCGTTTTATTTAAAAACTATTGATCTCACAACTTTCATCTAGGGACATTTTTTACTCACATTATCGAGATCTATCCACTCCTTCAAGGACCTCCGGTTGATCTGGAACACCCTGTATATGCGCGTCTTCCGAGAATTATATCCCCGCTTAGCTATAAACAGCCAATACTGAGACTCGCGGTTCTAATTCGGCGAATTCTTAGTGGCGGGGCGAACCAGCCGCGACAGGTGAATTAGTGATCGCTCAAAACATTCGAGACGATACGCGCGAACGCTTCGCAACGCGGTATGTCTTTTACGTTCGCCTACAGTTCGGCCATTCTGACCATTTGGCCCAGCCAAACGTGTGAAACGCAAGAATAAGCGACGCATTTTAAGCAACACATCTTAGGCTAATAAATTGAAAGATTTCTCGACTCGTACATTTAAGTTGTTTTGACAACACATCTTCACAACACAATATCTTATTATCAACTCAAATTTCATCAATTCAACATTTCACACAATTACAAATTATGGGTGACGCTAGTGATTCAAGTAGGGTCGCATTTGGTCGGGGGCCACTACACCGGTGTAAGGCCGCTGAGTTAACTGAAAACCTTCAATATCCGTAACAATGTAACGATCGTGGTCTAAAACTTTCTTTATTATATACGAGCCTTTAAATTTTGGTATCAACTTCTTGTTAATCCCGGTCATAATTTCAGAATTTCTGATTTTCACGTAGTCACTGACTTTATATTCGCGCGCCGCCTTACGTTTCAGATTGTACCGTTCCGCATTTGTGCACTGTGACTCGTCGATTTTAGTTTGAGCTGAACGCCGGATCGAGTCGAGATTACGAGGTTCCAAATCAACGTCTGGAGTGACCATCGCGTAGACAGTCGTTAGGTTTTCCCCGCTGTTCAAGGCCAAACAACAGTCGAGCAAGCGTTTCGTTAGTCGCCCGAGAAACAGTATTATTTATTGAATACTCGACCTGTTCCACCACGCAGTTCCCACTTAGAAGGTGTCTCACTTAATTTGGCATCGGCGTGATTACTTTATTGAGCCTCTCGACCTGCCTCGGAGTGCTTGTGGCAATTAAGACAACCAACTCCGATTTCAGAAAGTTTTTAAAGAGATCAGATGTAAAGCAAGTGCCTCTGTCCGCGATTAGATGCTTCAGTTTGCTATACGCGCGAAAGTAATCACGGAGATGCTTTATCGCTCTTCGGTCGTTGTCGATTTACATGGATACAGCCGTAGAAATTTGGTGAAGGCATCGATAAATGACGATAACCTTTTCCCGTCTTTTCCAACGGGCCGATGTGATCGACGTGAACTGTATCGAAGGGCACATTTCCCTTCGTATGGTGTGCAAATAGCCTTCTGCCTTATCGCTATTGGGTGAAAATTCTATACATCGCAAACAATTATCAATGTGCCCTCGTACCTTTTCCCGCATTCGTTATATTATCTATGACTTTGTCATCATAGCTTCGAGCTAGAATGCCTTGCAGTCGTGTACGCGGTTAAACGGTTCCATATTTATCTAGCGGGATGCAAATTCCGAATTGTTACCGACTACGACAATTTTCTCACATTAAGCAAAAAAGACATAAATCCACGTATCTCACGTTGGGCAATTCCTACATGTCCGAGATCATCGTGACAGGCTCTAATAACGTTTGTCTCCATGGAGCGAGGCACGTAAAACAGTAAGTTTTTATTTCTATCTTTCCTATACACTAGCCCGTCGCGTAACTCATAGTACTTTATGTCGCCTTTTTCTAGTTTGTCTCGGATTTTAGTGATCTCGTCGTCGCAATCTTGGCAAATCGATAATGTTCGCTCGAACGTGCTCCCTTCAAACACGAGTACGCTGTGACCCCGGCTTAGAGCATCTACATGACTTATTCGTTTCGCAGGACGGTGAATTATCTCGTAATCGTAGTTTTGCAAGAAAAGCGCCCAACGTGGATTTATGTCTCTTTTGCTTAATGTGAGACGAAAACTGTCGCAGTCGGTAACAATTCGGAATTTGCGTCCCGCTAGATAAATATGGAACCGTTTAACGCGTACACGACTGCGAGGCATTCTAGCTCGAAGCTATGATATTTCGCCTCGGTAGGCGTCGTTCGTTGGCTCCAAAATGAGATCGGACGCCATGTATCATCATCCTACTTTTGGAGTAAAATGCCTCCGTACCCGCTAGCGTTCGCGTCACAATGGAGTTCCGTCCCCGCTCGGGGAGAGTATATTGCCAGAACCGTGCCGCTTGCTATCAATTGTTTCAAAGTTCCGAACGTCGCATTTTCAGTTGCCTCGAACTTGAAAGGGGAATTCTTTCTTAATAAATTATCACAGCGATTTCGCCAGTACCGAGAATCCGGGAATGAATCGACGGAAATAGCTCATCAATCCGACGAACCTCTGCACGTCTTTAGCGTTACGTGGTACCGGATAATTCAAGACCGTCTCTATGTTTTTATCGCTCGGACAAATACCACGTTGATCCACATAATAACCCAAATATTTAATTTCGGTCTGCGCAAAATAACATTTGTCGAGTTTTAATTGTAGACCGTGTTTACCCGTTAACTCAAGGACTTCTGATATAACCGAAACGTGCTCGTCAATATTTTCCGACGCAATCAGCAAATCTAAATACAACAATAGCTTATTACTTCGTATTACCGGCTCGAAAACTATGTGAAGAAAACGCTAAAACACACGCGGCGCGTTTGTCAATCCGAACGGCATTCTCAAATATTCAAATTGACCCAAAAGGTCAATGAAATTGAGACCTAACCTAACGAAAGACGTAAATTTTACAGATGCCTCATGCATCTTTACATGGTGGAATCCATCCTTGAGGTCCAAGATAGTGAAGAAGTACCTTTTCTCTCGTAGACAATCAATGTTATCATCAATCAATTCCGTCGAAAAATTATCGTGCACGGTTATTTTGTTCAGCTCGCGATAGTCGACGCACAATCGCAAGCTACCATCCTTCTTCTTTACTAATACGATCGGACTCGCGTAAGGTGAGTTGCTCGCCCGGATGATTCTTTTCTCTAACAGCTCATCGAGAATTTCCCGTAAGGCTTCTTTATCCGAGAATGACAATCTTCGAGGATGCGAGCTGATTGGTTGCTCGTGCTTGAACGCGATTATCATTTCGAACTCCGGTGTATCTGACTCCGCGCCAAAAATACCTAAGTAGCGCGATTCATACGCTGCACGGATTCTTGAACTTGTTGTTTCGCCGATCGCCGGATTAATCCGCAATTCGTCACTCGCTCGAATAGGGTCGTCATCAGGCTCGATGCTCATGATCACGGTGGATAGCGCGTTTTTCCTCTAAATTTGCGATTTCGAGAGTTTCTCCGAAAGTGATACGCAGGTCGGACAATTTAAAAAATCTCTACCGAGCAGAATATTGTATGCCATGGCACTGTCTGGCACAGTATAGAATCTTATCTGACGCGCACGCCTTTTATATGGTATGTACATCGCCATAAAAAATACCATCGATCGCAAGTCGCGAGCCATTGATTTCGCAAAATTGATTTACATTGTCTCCGGCTAGTAGACGCTATTCACCCGGAATAATACTATTCCGGATAAGACTAATCGGTGATCCCGAGTCGATCAGTGCGTCAATTACGTAATAACATAAAGTTCCATACCGATCTTTGGTCGATAACTTTACCGTGACCATGTACGGCTTGGGTAGTGTGCTCGGCTGCACCAAGTTGGTGGAGGTTATCCGCGCTGCTTCTCTAGTCGTCTCCGCTGAGGCCGCCGACCGGCTCCGCTTCGGACACTCCTTCGCCAAATGCTCTGTTGACCCACACACGTAGCATGTTCGTCTTGCGGGGGGTCGTCCGTGTCGTGCCACTTGCCACCGAGAGTTGCTGGCTGCTCTTCCTCCTGCGGAAAATGTCTGTCTTTCCGCCGCCCGTCTTTGCTCCATCCTTCCTCGTTTTGCCATCACCTGTCCTTTTGTGATTCAGAGAAATGTTCTCGAAAGCCTTCAGCAATTCCTCCCTGGTGCGAAAGTTCGCCAGCCGTGTCTGATTTTGTAAGCGTACATCCGCCACGCCTTCTATAAGGTAATCGAGTAGCTCGTCCTCGATAATGGGTACGTGATTAGCGAGAATCACCTTATCGTGGTAATAGTCGCAGAATGGCTCATCGTTCTTTCACGTCCGGGCCTCGAATTCTCTTCGCAGCGCGAAGAATCTTCCTGGGCGTAGATCAAACATTCTTTCCATCTCTCTTAGTAAGTCATCTATGTTCAATGTTACATATTCTGTCTTGGAGTGGAACCACGATAGTGCTCGTCCTCTCAATCGCGAGCTTATTAAAATTCTCGTCGAATTGTCGTCCAGGTGGTAGGAGCTTCTTAATAGTTCGAGCTGGTGTTTCTATTTCCAGAATGTATTTTCCGTGGCGTCGAATTCTGCCAGTAGCTCTTTAATATTTCTGACACTACTCACCGTGGACACGGAATTGCCTATCGACGAGGTCGTTGTTGTCGGCGAGTGGCTGGTGAGCTCCAACTCTCGTCTCAAAATTTGCTGCTCTCTCTCTCTAGGAGATCTCTTTCTCGATGCAAAAGTATCAACTCCATATGAACCGCGTCGTCGGCGCCTTCTTCCGGCGGTTGTGCTTGAGCGGGCATCTCGCCGGTGGGTTCGCCTTCTTCGTTGGCGCTCTCGATGTCTTCTGTCCCTCGCAGAAGAGCATTATCCGATTTAGACAACCCAGCCAGGCGTTTCACTCATTTTCGGCGCTCGGCCAGCGTCGTCCAAATATTTGAATCGTGCTCATTTAGTCGCTGAATTAACTCCACTTTCGTCTTACCGGACAGCAATCCTCTCTCGCGAAGGATTTCTTTTAATTCGGCGACGGAAAGTCTACCTATGGACTCCATGGATGTTCTCTTCGTGCTTCGGTCGACTAGTACCACACAATTATTGCTCACGCAAAGCACAGTTCTCGGAGGTCTCGCACACAGCGTGATCCACCCGCCTCGCGCACTCTATGCCGTGAGTACTCTGCGCCGATCCAAACGTCGCTAAAGATGGAACGTCCTTTTCTTAGCTGACAGAACACAGAATGATTCTAAGCCGAATGCGCACTTCTCTGTGGGCGTTGGTTCGAATCCCACTTCTGATTTATCTGTAGGGACAGTTAGGTTCAGGACAAGGAGCAGTGTAGGGTAGAGTAGTAGTATTGCTAAGTAGTATTGCTTTGAGAGATATTCCAGTTTATTCGGCTGCTCCGTACAATGTTCTGTGTCGGGTATGAATCTCCGTTACATTATATATGCGCGTCTTCCGAGAATCATATCCCCGTTTGGCTATGAACAGCCAATACTAAGACTCGTGGTTCTAATTCGGCGAATTCTTAGTGGCGGAGCGAACCAGCCGCGACAGGTGAATTAGTGATCGCTCACAACATTCGAGACGATACGCGCGAACGCTTCGCAACGCGGTATACCCCTTACGTTCGCCTACATATGTATACATAAATATATATATACAGGGTGTCCCATTATAAAACATCCAGTCGAATATTTCGAAAACCAAGCCCGGGAGAGAAAAATTTTTCAGACAAAAGTTATTTGGTTTCGAGGGGCCCATAAGATGATACCATTGGTTTGACCTTGAAGAATTATTTGAAAGTTACATGAAAGTCACCTCAATTTTTTTAAATGGCATCCCCTATTTTTTATTACATATTCTTGTAGCTGACCTCGAGAGCTTTCCAAAACACTATAATAAAGTATTTTTTCATGAAGTATTTTCTTGAAAATAAAGCTTGAAATAATTTCATAATTTTACATAAACTGTAAAATATCTCGTAAAATATTTACTTTTCGATGACCTTACCTCAATACTTTTATGCACAGAATAATGAGAGGAACCAATTGGTGTAAAGAAAACACATAGTTGTTTTTAAGAAAAAATATGCAATTTGTAACTAACAATTACATATTTTTTCTTAAAAACAACTATGTGTTTTCTTTACACCAATTGGTTCCTCTCATTATTCTGTGCATAAAAGTATTGAGGTAAGGTCATCGAAAAGTAAATATTTTACGAGATATTTTACAGTTTATGTAAAATTAAGAAATTATTTCAAGCTTTATAACTCGGAAAATACTTCATGAAAAAATACTTTATTATAGTGTTTTGGAAAGCTCTCGAGGTCAGCTACAAGAATATGTAATAAAAAATAGGGGATGCCATTTAAAAAAATTGAGGTGACTTTCATGTAACTTTCAAATAATTCTTCAAGGTCAAACCAATGGTATCATCTTATGGGCCCCTCGAAACCAAATAACTTTTGTCTGAAAAATTTTTCTCTCCCGGGCTTGGTTTTCGAAATATTCGACTGGATGTTTTATAATGGGACACCCTGTATATATATATATATATATATATACTCAGTTATATCTCATTTGTTATAATTTCTCATTCAACACATAGAGAAAAAACTTAGCTGCGATAAGAAAAGTTTGTGTGTGGTAACTGAAAATGTGTACGTGATAGCTACTGATTATACACTGAGAACAATGGTCTTGTAATTATAGCGACAATTATCTACATACACACAAGAAATTATCTGAAATAGATAAATAAGTAGCAAGCATCGCGACGTGTTATGTATCTATTCGATATAGAAAGTAGAAACAGTTAAAATATACTGTTAAAATATACTTGTTAAATATAACAGATTTAGCACATGAAAATAGCACATTTTTAACCAATCATGAATAGTTGGCAACGAAATTCATTTTTCCCATGCACTAATGTAACTAATGCTCAATAATCCCTAATATGGTATGATAAATGGATATAGTTATGGTTAAATATGGGTCAATACGCCTGTAGGTTAGATTTCTCCAAAAATTCTTGGACTGGATGCATCACGATTTATGCACACACACACGCACGCACATATATATATATATATATATATATGTATGTATATATTATATATATATATATATATTATATATATATATCTATACTAATATTATAAAGAGGAAAGATTTGTATTTTTGTATGTTTGTAACGAATTGGCTCAAAAACTACTGGACCGATTTCAAAAATTCTTTCACCATTTGAATGCTACATTATCACTGATTAACATAGGCTATATTAATTATCTATTATCTATTATCTATTATCTATTATCTATTATCTATCTATTCTTTTTTTTTTTGAATGCTACATTATCACTGATTAACATAGGCTATTTTATCTATTTTATTTTTTTATTTTTTCATACTATAAAAAACATAATAAAGAAATAATAATAATAATACAATATAATATAATCTATATCTATATCTATATCTATATAATATTATAAAGAGGAAAGATTTGTATTTTTGTGTGTATGTTTGTAACGAATTGGCTTAAAAATTACTGGACCGATTTCAAAAATTCTTTCACCATTTCAATGCTACATTATCACTGATCAATATAGGCTATATTAATTACAAGAAAAAAATAAGGATCCTTACTAAAACTACAATAATGTAACCCAAAGTGTAAAAAAAATTGCCATAAAATGTCTTTCATCGCATGCGCTGCGAAAACTATTGATGATAGAACAAAAAAATGTTATACAATATTATAGAACATATCAATATCTACAAAAAATGTCACGATAGTATATGTCTAACTATTGTAGTTATGTCACTATAACTACTTTTTAACATTTTAAAAGTTAATAGAAATTCCGTCCAAAATCAGACCAAGTTATCCATATTTTTGCATTGATCCTTATCCAAATATAACATTTCCTAAGCAAGACTGTTTCAATACCTGTAAATTACCTTTTAGTTTATTCAAATCGGACATTCCATTCAAAAGATATTACGAATTTAAAATGTCAATCAAAACAAAATTAATTGAAAAATTAACGCCGCCGCGCCGCCGCCGGTATAGCACGGAGGGATCGGCACCGAAGTGCGGGAGAGGGGCGTGCACATCTATGAAATAGGTAGCTGCTACCCTACTCCCCTCTCCCCGCCCCACGCGGCTACCTGGTAGCCGCGCGGCTCAGTCGCGCGGTCGGCTTCCTACGCAGCGGACGCACCCGACATTGAGTAATTATATTTACTGTTTTAGTACTTTTTTAGTTCTTTTCAGAACTACTTAAGTACTCATTGTCAAAAGTTCTTTTCAGAACTATTTAAACCTTCCAGCTAAAAAGTTCTTTTCAGAACTACTTATAAATTATTTTATTCAACCTTTTCTATATATTTTTTATAGTCTTCTCACACTTTTTAGTAAGAATTTATCAAAAGTTCTTTTCAGGACTACCTACTTAAACCTTTCCTAACTTAATTTACGTATGTACACTGTTTATTTTTATTTTCTGATTTAAAAAAAAAACCAACAATATGCCTAGAAAAAAGAGGTCGCAGCTATCTCGAAATAGTTCCCAAGCGAGATTAGCAAAAATACGTCGTATCGGAGAATCTTCTTCTGAAAATTCAGATCGTCTCGCAAGTTAGAGAGAGTACGTATCGCAGTCGCGGGCCAGACAAGCCGAACGTTCGCAGCGCCTAGCTGAAAATAGAGACAGAATCTCAAGAGCACGCACTAGGGAATATAGCGCCGAACGTTCACTTCGTCTTGCAGAACAGAATGCGAGATCATCGCAGGTATACCAACGACAATCGAGCGCCGAACGCTCGCAGCGCCTTGCTGAAAATAGAGTTAGAAACTCGCGAACGCGTGCACGGGAATCTAGCGCCGAACACTCGCAGCGGCTTATGGCACAAAGAGATAGACAACAGTCGTTAACAACTAGAACGCGCAATAGAATTTTAGCCCATAGTAATAGATCGGCATTCAGCTACGATCCACAAATTGATTATGCTCATCAGAACAGCATCCAAATCGGAGCAATGAATAAGATTTGTCCTAAATGTTTTGCTAAAAAATGGACTGATGAAACGAACGGTATGTGTTGCGCGTCTGGAAAAGTTATTCTTCCTAATATTGAAGAGCTACCAGAACCAATAAAAAGCCTATTGACAAATAATCACACCTTATCCGCGCATTTTTTAAATAACGTACGTAGATACAATAGCCTATTCCAGATGACTTCCTTTGGGGCAAAGGAAATTAAAGAAGGAAATTTTATGTCCACCTTTAAAGTAGAAGGACAAGTTTATCATCTCATAGGAAGCCTGCTACCGGCATCAGGACAAAGCCCACAATTTTTGCAGATATATTTTATTTCAGATGCTGACCAACTATCATTGCGATCAAACATGGCCCCCATGCTAAAACTAGATTTGATCAACGAATTGCAGACCGTGTTGAATAGCCATAACGTATACATACGAAGTTTTAAACATAGTATCGAACTCAACACCTCAGAGAGTTTAAAATTAATTATTCACTCTGATCGCACACCTCAGACAGAACACCGGGGCAGATATAACGCTCCTTCCGTAAATGAAGTGGCCGTTCTCTTGGTCGATGAAGAAAAAGGACCCAGGGATATAGTACTGCATGGTAGAGACGGACAGCTAAAACGAGTGTCGGAATTACACCGCGCATATGATCCGTTACAATATCCGCTAATGTTTGTATCAGGAGATGACGGATATTATTTAACGATTCCTCAACAGGATTCCTTAAGAAATAAGACTGTGTCATGCATGCAGTATTATGCATACCGTTTAATGATTAGGACCAATGTTTTAATGCACTGCATTATTACAAAGATTTGTTTAATCAGTATTGTGTGGATATGATGGCGAAGATGATTTCAGAAAGGTTAAATTTTATTTGCCGAAACCAACAAAAACTTAGAGTGGATAATTATATTCATTTGAGGAATTCTTTGAACCAAGACGCAAGCGTAAATGCCGCCAATATCGGACAGCACGTCATCTTGCCGTCATCATTCACTGGGTCTCCAAGGTATCTCCACGAAAAGACGCAAGATGCTATGACATATGTGCGCAATTATGGAAGGCCAGATCTTTTTGTAACTTTCACCTGTAATCCGGAATGGGAAGAAATAAAGCAGGAACTTTTTCCCGGTCAGCGGTCTTTCGATCGGCATGACATTATTGCTCGAGTGTTTCACTTAAAAATGAAAAAGATGATAAAAATATTAACAAAAGACGCGATTTTTGGATCGGTTAAATGTTATATGCTTACTGTTGAGTGGTAAAAAAGAGGGTTGCCGCATTGTCATATGTTATTGTGGCTGGACTCGAAAATACAGCCCGATGAAATTGATGAAATAATAGTTGCCGAACTGCCTAATAAAGACGAAGACCCAGTATTATTTGGAATAGTCACAAAAAATATGGTACATGGGCCATGTGGGGAAGAAAATTTGACTTCACCGTGCATGAAAAATGGCGTATGTTCGAAAAAATATCCACGACGTTTCGTAACTGAAACCCATACCGGTGAGGATGGATATCCCGTTTATCGACGACGCGACATCAACAACGGAGGGCAGGTCGCTATCTTAAATGTCCGAGGGCGAACGGTTAACATAGACAACAGATGGATCGTTCCATATTCCCCAATATTGTGTCGATCTTTCAACGCGCACATTAACGTAGAATACTGTCATTCTGTGCAAGCAATAAAATACATTTGTAAATACATCAACAAAGGATCGGATCAAGCAACTTTCAGTGTCAGAAACGCTCACGACGAGGTTGAAAAATATTTGAACGGCCGGTACATCAGTACATCTGAAGCAGTGTGGAGGTTATTGGAGTTTCCTATACATGACAGACACCCTACCGTAGTGCATTTAGCGGTACACTTAGAGAATGGACAACGAGTATACTTCTCAGCGGAAAATATGCAAAATATAGTGGATAATCCACCAAAAACGACACTCACGGCGTTTTTTGACCTGTGCAACAGTGATGAATTTGCTAAAACACTACTCTATCACGAAGTGCCTCATTATTACATGGGCTAACAATAAATTTTCTAGAAGGAAACGTGGCCAAGACGTAGTTGGACATCCTGGTATAAAAAAAGATGCGGCATTGGGAAGAGTGTACAGTGTTCATCCTTCCCAGTCAGAGTGTTTTTACCTCAGGATACTACTTCACCATGTACGTGGCCCAACATCGTTCCAGGACTTAAAAACCGTTGACGGAGTTATTAAAGAAACTTACCAAGCCGCTTGCCGAGATAGAGGTTTGCTGGAAAATGATAACCAATGGGAAATTACTTTGAGAGAAGCTTCAATTTCCCAATGTCTGTTAAAGCTGAGAGAGTTGTTTGTGGTGATATTATTATTTTGTTTCCCCTCGGAACCTCTCAAATTATGGGACACTTTTAAAGACGATTTGTGTCAAGACATAAGACATATAGCCCAACAACAACAACGAGGTCAGGATTATGATGTATATAACGAAGGCTTGATACAGATTGAAAACAAACTTTTGGAATTGAACGATAAAAATTTAAGAGACTTTGGATTACCTTCTCCGAATCGCTCACAAAATGTAATTGATGCCATACCGTACCGTGCATATGATGTTAACGAGTTGTCAGTATTTGTCAACTCAAATGTACCCAAGTTGGTGGCAGATCAAAAAATAGCGTTCGATGCTATAATTGAAAGTGTGGAAAATAACAGTGGTCGACTATTTTTTTTGGACGCGCCTGGCGGAACAGGTAAAACCTTTCTTGCCAATTTAGTATTGGCAAAAGTACAACAATCTGGAAAAAAAGCACTGGCAGTGGCGTCTTCCGGAATTGCTGCAACCCTATTAAATGATGGGAAAACTGCTCACTCTACCTTTAAATTACCGTTGGCTGTGTCTCTAGAACAACAGTCCGTATGTTCAATCCGCAAAAATGGTCCATTGGGAAAACTTTTACAGGATACGTCACTGATTATTTGGGATGAGTGCACCATGAGCCATAGAGCTCATGTAGAAGCAGTGGACCGCACATTAAAAGACATTAGAAACTCTGGCAATATTATGGGGGGCGTAACTTTTGTTTTAGCTGGAGACTTTCGGCAAACACTACCGGTTATAATAAAAGGTACACGTGCCGACGTTATTAAAGCGTGCCTCAAATCATCACCTTTGTGGTTATCTATTGAAACACTCAATTTGCGCACGAATATGAGAGCACATTTAAGTAATAACCACGATGGCAATTTTTCACAAAAAATACTTAAACTTGGCGACGGAAAATTACCATCTCCAATTGCAAATAGCCCCCAAGTATTATTGGATAATGAATTGGCTCAAACTGTTCACACTCTAGAAATACTGGTAGAAACAATCTATCCCAACATCAAAAATCTTACAGAAAGAAATTTCAATTGGCTCTGTTCGAGGGCAATAGTGTCACCGAGAAACGACTCAGTAAATGAAATAAACAAAATGATTATGGAAAAAGTACCCGGTGATTTTAAATGTTACAAATCTATTGACACCGTGTGCAACATCGAAGATACAGTGCACTACCCTCAAGAATTTTTAAATTCTCTCAATCCTGCCGGCTTGCCACCCCACAAACTGAAATTAAAAGAAGGTACTCCCATTATGCTATTGAGAAATTTAAGCCCTCTCAATATGTGTAATGGGACAAGACTTTTGATAAAGGAATTGCGAGACAATGTGATTGTAGCTACTATCATCACCGGCCCCGCGGCCGGACAGCTCGCTCACATTCCGCGGATCCCGATGATACCGACGGATTTGCCTATATCTTTCAAAAGGTTACAGTTTCCTGTAAAGATATCATTTGCCCTTACAATAAATAAATCCCAGGGACAAACTTTTTCAATGGTTGGCATCGATCTAAGAAAAGAGTGCTTTTCTCATGGCCAATTATATGTTGCACTTTCTCGAGTAGGATCTCCTGAAAATCAATATGTTTTATTGCCATCTACAAATACCACTGCTAACATAGTGTATAGTGAAGCATTAAGGTAAAAAATGGAAAATTAAAAAGTAAAAAAAAATTATAAATTTAAAAAGCCTTAAAATAAAAGATGTAAATAAAGAAATGTAACACAAATAAAAAAAAAGTACATAAAAATAAAATACATAAAACAAAAAAAAATATAAATCACTAGCATGCTCTGTCTCGGCTTCGCTCGAGATAATAGTGTGACCGAAATTATGATATCGATCGAATAATTCACTTCTAATACGTATGATTTCGGTCACATTATTATCTCGAGCGAAGCCGAGACAGGGCATGCTAGTATATTATACACGAGAAACTGATACTAATATCAATTCTTCTTTTTCTCTTTACATTAAATCGTAAAACGGGTTGAATGCTAACTTGTTCGCGCCTGTTTCCTCACTGCTTGTGCAGTATTGTGTTTGGCTTCAGCCGATCACGTGCAAGAGTACGCAGCGATGCCAACGACACACTGCTCATCGCGTCCCTTGTGCCGTATATAAAGGCACTCTGCTTCGCATCAACATATTCGTCTTGATATAAAATATATTCCTCTTGATACAAGAGGAAAATTAGTTAGAATAATATCTTATAAATTTATTATGAATGTTTCATTTTATTGAAAAAAGAATATATTTGCTGTAAAACAATTAGAGTATGAGATTATAGGAAAAATCACTTTGAACATAAACTACTTTTTTTGGGTGAGAGGACAACAGTCTGCTTGAAAAAGTTTTTCATGATACCAATCTATATAAATTCTCCTGTAAAATGATATTTAAGCCCAAAAAACTGATCACCGCATCATTGATAGGTTCTAGAGTAAATCTCATTCTTTCGTGGTAATTATTGAATTCGTCAGATATATTCATCAATTTTTCTTTAGGGGCAGCCATGATAATATCATCAACATATCTGAAGTAAAATTTGTACCCAAAACCAATTGTTCCAGA
>CABEGB010000142.1:0-57549 GCA_901521435.1 Crematogaster levior
CCGAAATGATCCGTATGCAGAATATGAAAAGGAACAGTTGGATCAGTGTCGTAGCTAGGGTCTTGAGCGCCCAGGGCGAGATTTGAATTTTGCGCCCTCCCCAAAAAAAACTTAGAACTTTTTGTATAGGAGAGGGTAAAACAACAGGTACAATATATAACTTTATATTTTAATTAATTAAATTTAGGTACATTATAAAATCTGCTAAAACTTTACTTTTCTGGCTTTTTCAGATGCCAATTTATCAATGACGTGGTCTAAATCAATAGTTTTTGCAATGTCATACTCAATCGATAGTATAGCGAGATTACTTAAGCGCTCTTGACCAATTTGCGATCGTAAATAATTTTTTATTAATTTTAATTTGCTGAAAGATCTTTCACAGCTGGCTGAAGTCACGGGTAGAGTCAGTGCTAGGCGAAGAGCAATCCCTATATTGGGATAACTAATCATTAAGCCATATTCTTCATGGCAGTTGGCAAGTGCAATGAAATCTGCATTTTTTAAATCTGGTAATAAAGCCTTTATTTGATGCTGGTAGCTTTCAATCTCTAAACAAAACTCGTTTGCATTTAAATCATTCTTATACTTCAATGCAAGATCAGCTGCGGATTTTTTTAGATCTTCAGTGGAGGTTTCGTGTAACTTCACCCCCCCCCCCCCCCCCCCAACCCCCCCCCCCCCCCCCCCCCCCCCCCCCCCCCCCCACCCCCCCCCCCCCCCCCCCACCCCCCCCCCCCCCCCCCACCACCACCCAACCACAACCCCCCCACCCCCCCCCCCCCCCCCCCCAACCCCCCCCCCCCCCCCCCCCCCCCCCCCCCCCCACCACCACAACCCCCCACCCCCACCCCCCCCCCCACCCACCCCCCCCCCCACACCCCCCAACCCCCACACCCCCCCCCCCCCCCCACCCCCACCCCCCCCCACCCCCACCCACCCACCCAACCCCCCCCCCCCCCCCACCCCCCCCCCCAACCCCCCCAACACCCCACCACAACCCCCAACCACCCCCACCCCAACCCCCACAACACCCCCCACCACCACCCCCCACCCCCCCCCAACTCATTCCATCCTCATCCACACTCTACCTTCTCCTCCTCCTCCCCCTCCCCACCCCCCCCACCCCCCCTTCCCCCCTCCACCCACCCCCCCCTCCTCCCCCCCCCGCCACCCCCCCCACCCACCACCACCCCCCCCCCCCCCCCCCAACAACCCCCCCCCCCCCTCCTTTAAAGTCAATTTTAATTCTGACGATGCTTGCCAACGTTCAGTCGATTTAGAAAAATAGTTAAAAATATTCTGCACTGTGCCGAAAAACGTAGTCATTTCTGGTGTCACAGAAGACGCATGAACTCCTACTAAATTTAGTGAGTGAGCACTACATGGTAAAAATCTGGCATGTTCATTCAGCTGTAAGATTCGCGCTTGAACACCTTGATATTTACCCGCCATGTTAGCGCCGTTGTTATATGACTGTCCCCTACAGTCTGATAGTATAAGACCATCTTTGCTTAATTTATTTAAAATTTCGTCTGTAAGTCCACTGCCGGTTTTTTTATCAGTATTTATAAAATCTATAAAACTTTCTTCAACTGTACACTTTCCATTATTTGTATCTACATAGCGCACAACTTCTGACATTTGTTCTTGGTGGCTGACATCTGGAGTACAATCAAATAAGATACTGTAATATTTAGCTTGAGATATTTTCGAAATAATTTCATTTTTGACTGCTGATCCTAATGCAGAAATAACTTCGTTTTGTATAGTTGGTGATAAGTAAGAAAGGCTTCCCTTTCTAATAGAAGACACGTGTTCTTTCATTTGTAGATTATGCTTGCCCAGGAGCTTTATAGCACTCAAAAATATACCAGATTTTCGATGTCCTATTTTTTCGACACCACCTCTCAGTGCCAAGTTGTTTTTGGCACAAAACAGTGCCACGTCCATTATTACCTTTAGAATGTATCTCCATTTTTCTTTTTCTGTAGCTATTCCACGTTGCAACTCATCGTCTAAGGTTTTACCTTTTGTCGTATTTCCATTTTTGCCATGTTACATAACATTTACGATGTTCTGTAGAGTTTCGTTTCGATCCTGATTTAAATGTTTCAATCATGAAAACCTTTGGAAAAGGTGTTTCTTTCATGCCAAATAAACAAGGAAAACAAAAATAGATTTGGCATTTTTACTGTAAATAAGCCACTTCTCTATTTTCTCATTATTTGACAAAGTTTTCTGAAACCAATCAGCTGAAAAAGTTCTGCCATCTTTCAGACACTGAAAACTTAAAATTGAAGTTCTTCTGCTCATGTTCAATGAGACAACACCTGACCTTGTCATCCATCTTAGGCCATGACCTAGGATCATTATATTTATGCACTTTGACTTATTTAAATCAACATTTTCGGAATCCAATATGTTTCAATATCAGTTTAATGCCTGAAAAAAAAAAAACAAGGTTAAAGAGGTTAAAAATAATCAAAGCCAAATGAAACTACCCTGCCTACCGAACCTAATTTATAGGTAATAAATTATTCAATGAATGGATACGTACCATAATTTTTTTCCGCATCTGATACCGATACTGGTTCTTCGCCAGTGTCACTTTTGTTTTCTTCGAATCTGTCCAGTTGGGTATCAGTAGTAGCAACATCTTCAGTAGATGAAGCAGAAGAAGCTGTCCCAGTTTGTAATTGTGACGTACTAGCCGCGCTGTCTTGTTGTGAATTTGATAATATCCATTTACTCATTGTATGGGCTAAATTTTTTTGCTTTTCTTTGCGTACATGTCTGATCTTTCGGAATTCGGCACCAGATGGTTTTTTCACAGGTGGCATTCTAGATATACAAATGTAAAACATAAATATTTGCGCTTTAATAGGTTATAACTTAATGTTTTAAAATTTTTATTCGACTGGACTGAAAATACAATGTTTTGTGTTCACTTCACAGTTGTAAGATAAAATCTTAATTAAATCTTCACTAACCTTTATCGCACTGTAACACTGAACACTGATAACGAATTTTTTCTCTTTGCACTCGTGAGTTATAACAAAAAATGAAAAGCACGTCGTCGCCAGTGTTTTTCTGGCGACACAAACACAAACAATGACAATCGAATCATTGTATATCGATGCGGGAAATCCCCATCCATAATTACCATAGAAGCATACGTAGATGGTTTGAGAAACGGTACAAGGTTGCCATCAAATTCTGTAAATTTCCAATATAGTAGAAAAAGTGCTAAAAACATGCAATATGCTAAATATGAATTTTTCATGCTAAATGGGGTGAAAATATGCCAAATATGCCAAAACGGCAACACTGGTCGTCGCATCACACAGGGAATCCCCGCCCGTGCTTGAGCGCACACACACACATACACATTAACAGATTTACATGGATACGACAGCCCGTTATACTGTCACTCCCTCTACAATCGGGGTACGTTCAGAAGCAGAGCGAAACTTCAAACTTTGGTTGTTTTTTACTGCTCGAATGTTTTATTAATGTTTGCTTTAGACATTGAAATTTTAGCAAACACATTCAAGTGCCAAAGTTTATATCGTCTACGATACTGCAATACCGCGTGCACCACGTATTGCGGGACACCGCGTAAGTACAAAAATAGCAAAATGAGATTTTGTACTGCACCATGTATTTTTTTCACATTTTGGTACATTTATTATTTAAAAAAATTTTGGCTCTATGGGTTTGTGGCGCCTCCTTGAGAGTCTGTGTGCCCCTGGCAGTTCCCTGCTGCCAGCCTCCCCTAGCTACGACACTGAGTTGACTATCGGTTAGCTGCAACCTTCCACCCTCTTTTGAGTTAATATCATGGATTCGCCATCGTATACTAAACAATTGTCATTGGTCTGACCTTTTTGCGCAACATGGATACCAATAAGTCGTACAAATACTCCTGTATCGTTTTTTCTCCGCACTCACATGACCATGTCATCGTGATATGCGCACAATCTGTGCAATCATCGCTTCGGGAGCGCAAATTTGGGCTTTATCAGGCCCTTTCTAAACACTTTCAGACCATCGATGAGTTCAAATTTATCATTACCGGTATTCCAATTCTTTTGGTGATTGCTTCTGGAACGTGAATCACGAAGGACGGATTTCTAACCTCAGTTCTATTGGGATCGCTTCGTTAACGCTACTATACGGCTGCTGCATCAACAGCACGACCAGCAATGATGAACAATTTTAAATTCGTAATTCTGCAACCGCAACGTCCAGCGAGTTATCTGTGGGGTTGAGAGGTGCTTATTAACCGCATACACTAACGCGTGGACAGTCTGTACAATCAAATTCAGCCCGTGGTAACATATATGGAATCTTTCAGCTTTCACCACTGCCAACATCTCGCTCAAAGCAGTGGTATTCTTACCTCTGCCTAGTTGGTAACTTTGACTATAATAGGTTTAGGGACTACAGCCCAGACTGCTGCTTTTAGCGGTATGGTTGTTAGAGTAGATGCATCATGTCGATGTGAAGCCTGTTTCGCCATGGGGTTGTACAGACAACAAAGAGTTAAGAAACAACTGCTAATTTCAAAGATCTGGAATGCTTTACGGGCAGTCATCACCCGAAATAAACAGTCCTTCAAGCAAGTTATACAACAATCTGGCCTTCGGCGTAATCTTTACAGAAAACGTCGGCGCCAATTTGTCAGTCCTAGAAATTGTTAACTGACATACAAAGGAAAAACATCAAAACTGCTTCTACATGTCTATCGAGAAAACCTTCCGGCCGAAAACGACATAACCAAGGCACTCAACCGGATTTTACGTAAAAAAACATATATTTCTTTTAAAATTAAGCTCGAAGTACAATTGTCGAGCAACAACAAGACTTCACTGCAGTGTTCAAATTATCATCTATGGTGCAGGACGCCAACAAGATATCAACATATAGACTATTACCTTGTCTTCCCTAGTCAAAGGTTGTAAATTTGAACCAAACGCCGCTGAATTCAGCGGAAAGCTTCTGCAAAATCCAAATGGAAGCCGGTTGTATCTGAATTCTGTCCATCAGGCGTAGTAAATGAAGAGAAAATGTATGTCTGGATGGATCCGGCCTGATGGAAACCATCTCGAAGGTCTAAAAGAGAAAACCTTGTTGCTCAACCGCGCTAGGTGTTCGATGAGAGTGGAAACGATACTTTACGATTCATCTCTCATTCAACGGACGCAGATCTACACATAACGAAGAGATCCATTCTTTACGTACTGGACCACTCGTGCAACAAGGAGAAGTACTGTGTTAATTTGTTTTGTAGCATGTCAGTTATTTCAATAAGTGAATTTCAGTCGTCATCCAAATCGACGTGGCGCATACGCATAAATGGATTCAGTCCTTAGTGAGACTTTACCCAATGATTATCTTGGATAAGGGAAACTTCCGTGCTTCCTTCCAACATAGATACCAATCTTTGTGTATCTTATGCTCAAAAATCCGTCTGAATGTTTTTTTTTTTTTAACCGGCATATCGAATTATCCGGAACGTCGTTCATAAATATCTGCCAGTTACATACGAAAGCTTGAGCTTATGCTAAAACAACTTCTACTTGATCATAGCACTTAATTTGATGGTCATTAAGAAAAAATCACGACCGATTATCGCATCTAATTTCTTACTGAGCTACAGGAAAAAGGAACCGAATCGCTGCCTCGAGATCTGAAGAGGTTCGACCTTAATCTCGGTAGTCACCGTGCCCACATCGAAGCGTATTATTGTTCATTTTATACGACCGACTGGAAACATCAACCTTTACTTTGAAATGAGCATCAAAAACTGACGATTTGATAAAAGAAATAGGACTTCCCGTATCCAAGAGATCCTATAAGATTACAAGATTTTCCATTAATAATATCAGGACGATACAGAGGCCAGCTACAAGTAAACGAGCTAAACGAAAAAAGACTACATGCACGTGAAATAGTAAAAAAAACAAAAATAACAAAATAAATTAAATAAATAAAGATTATAAACGAATTTAATACCTACATGTGATCGCATCATACAATATTATTATAATGTTTCGGCCTCACCGCCTTCTCATGTTAAGTACAACAAATACAAACAAATATAAACAAATATAAATATGAAAATAGATAATACGTTATATGCGCCGTTTGGGTCTCGGGTGGCGAAGTCAAAATAACAGAGTAACTTCGAACACTGCTACATGTATAGTCGTCCTATTCTATTATGTTCCGTTACATTATTAGTTCAAAAAGTATAAAACATGGTCATATAGTCAAAACGGTAAAAAAAAAAATTAATTCAATTACAGGAATATTCTTCGTTGAAGGCGAGAATAGTCCGTCCAATGGATAAAAGGTGTAGCCGATCTCACATCTTCGAAGGGTCAGAAGGTGCGGTCATGCACACGTGAACGGAGCGAAATCTATATATATCCGAATTTATCAGTATATATGGTAAATTGAAGAGCGTTAACCGAGAATAATGTGGTATTTACAGGACAAACGAGCGTTCCAAATGAAGGCGGTCATTTGCGCTAACAGGATCGACTCAACCACAATCCGGCGACGCAACGAAAACGTGACCGTTCCCGTGGTAGAACAAACGCAAATGATCATTAGAAACGAACCATCAAGGATTGTGTGAGCTACCATTGGTGTTACTATTGTTGTGGGTGGGGTGCTAGAATGTTCAAGCATATTGCACACGCTTTCTGTCTAACATCTCTGCATCTTTTGGGAATTTACGCCGTGATTTTGAAACTTATATGGATCATATCTCGCTAATGAGTCTTTTGGTAGTGGTGCTCGACATCCAGAATTTATGTTTTCCCAATCAAATTGATGGTTGAGATGGGACGCATGCTGGGACCTGAATGTTTGGAAGGCTCTAATTTTGTATTGTACTTGTGTTCTTCAATCTGGTATATAACTTTCTTTTCGTCTGTCCTACATACGTCGCACGCAAACCATGCAATTGATCCTGTACACCACTCCATTTTTTTCAACGTTGACAATCTGCCTGTGCGCGGCAGATAAATCTGTGTAAACGGTTAATCTAGTAACGATATCCCAACGTAATGTTCGACATGACAATAGCGCTCTTGATAATCGATGATATTGTTGAAGTAAGGAAGTATTAATAAGCTCTTTCTTTCCAACTATCGGATTGTCTTATTGCAGTTTTTTTTTTGTTTGATCCTTAGGGAGAGAGTATTAATCCTCGAATTAATGTATTGAAAATCAAGGAGAGGGATAACCATTATTCAGGAGGGTGTGTATGCACCAGGAAATATTTTTCTGCATAAAGTCCGAATGACAGTAGGATCGTTCTATCCACTCAGGCTGAAAATGGCTCCTTTTTATGACAAAAAATGGATAGAATGCTGACAAGGGAATCTCCCTGACGAGGTATTTTATGGAACCAATCAATTATTAGGTATTATCTTTTATTGATTAACCCTAAATCTAAAAAAGCTCACAAAGATCTGTTATTCTTGTATTCAACCGTAAACTTCTAGCCTCTCATGGTAATCATTAAATTTGTTGAGGAATGATTGTGATATATGCTGTGAGTGGCTAGGACGATATCGTCCATATCATAATAAAAGGTAGGTGTAGAAGGATAGAGGATAAATGATTCTCCAATAGACCTGACTATGTCGGCTATGATAGGTGATAAACGGGATCCCTGGGGGGTGCTGTATGTTTGTTTGTAGCATTAACACAGCACCCAAAGTAGGTGGATGAAAGCACAGATTTAGAGCGTTGTTAAATTCAGAAAGTGGTAATTTGGTATTATTTTGTGATATGATTCCAACGGTCTGCTATGTCTCGCAGGCTAGATCCAACGGCACATTGCAATAGGGATGATACGTCCAACGAATATGTCTAGTTCCATTAGTTTCTTTCCCCAACAATATAATGTAGATCAAAAAAGCTATTTTTGAAGACATAGTTTCTTGGTGAGGTATACTATTAAATATTATTATTTAGATATGTTGCTAATTGGTACAAGGCACTATTTATTGAAGATACAATGATTCTAAAGGGAAAAGTTTTTTGTGGATCTTCGAAGACCATAAGCCTTCGGTGGGAGCATCGTGTTGGTTCTCAAATATAAAGAATTCCTTCTTCGTAATGTATTCCATGGACATCCACCTCAATAGCTTCATTTACCTTGTTTCTATAATACTGGATGGATCTTTATTGACCAGGTGGCAACCTACTATCTCAGTAAGGACAACATCTATCCATATATGTGTGGTGATTCAACGCGACTGTTATGTTCTCACGGCTTTAGTAAAAAGAATATCCGGGTGTTGTTTGACAAAGAAACCGTGGCTTTGTACATTGAACACGTGGTAAAGGATCCCTTTAGTTTTTGGTCTTAATAATTATGAAATTCCGCATAACTATTAGTCACGTATTTTTTTTGCTGGAATAACGATTTATCTATTGTAGTATAAGTTTGTCTTTAATGCATATAATCATCGTTGGGATGAATCATATCAGGTAAATAAATCTGTCTCCCAACTGCAATAATCTGATATTCGCTGGGATACGCGTGTCCGTCAAATTAACGAACCACTCTGTCATTCTGTCTGTTGTAAGTGATTAAAGGAGGAGATAGAAGCCGAGGCTCTCCATGATATGTTAGTCATAGATAATGTCTGAGATGTCGTTATTAAATCGGATATCAACAATCCTTTATTATCAGAACGGCTACAAACTCTATTATTTGATATTAATAATGTAATCATTGTTTTCAACATTAACCAAGAGGTCTTATTTTGTGTAGAAGCCATTGACGTATTGGTGGTTATGGTGTTATTATAAGACCTTACTATGTCTTCCCAAATACAGGCAGATGTCCCTAGAGAGCTTACAACCACCAAAGATCTCTCTTCACCACAAGCATCTGCAGTCAAAATCTCTAATTTGAGAGCTTTAAACTTCAAAATTAACTTTGTAGCTTTCGCCAAGATCTGTGGTGGCAGAAATGAAACTGCACTCCACACGCCTGATCCAGATGCTGGGAAACACCTGATAGTGTACGCAACATTTTAGAAATTGTAGTTTAGATATAGCTACATATCAATCTATAGTTAGTGTCTAGCCATTTTTTAAATCGAGTATTAATTCCCTAAATGTCGAGACGCACATAAAAACATATATGTGTGATAATTGAATTCGGATGGTATTAGTAATGGTTTTCCATTAATGTTGCAATTTGACTGACGAGTCACGAGTTTCCTCATTGTTCTGCCTTCGCTACCAACGCTATTAATGAATCGGTGTCCGCCGCTTCCTCTTCGACGACTGCAACCGGTAATGAATCTGAAGAGGCGGCGGTGTCCCTGCTCCCTTTCTTCTCAGTTTGCAAAATAAATTGCCGGGATTATGGCCCTTGTTCTTGCAGTAGACGCAAACTTTTCTTTCAATGTCTGCGGTTCACTTTCGCCGACCCGTTCAAAACCACTTCTATTAACGGTTTTTTGTGAGGAGTTGGAGACTTCTACAAAAGTCATTGAACGACGTGTGATGTCAGCGCATCCCTTACTAGGAATTGATCAACAGATTCAGTCGGCAAGGCCGTAGCAATGCCCGAAGAGAATTACTACCAATTCCGGAAATAAGATACGAGATAGCATCTCGATTGGAAGCCTGAGTCTTTGCATAACGCTAATTTGTCCATAGCGTATTCCTGAAATGACTTTTGTGTAAAACCACTGGCGGGCTTCCACCTTGCTCACTACTGACTGAAAAAAGATCGTTCTTTCTCTGAAACGCCGTGTCAAAGCTTTCTTTGAACACGAACCGTGCTGATTGAGCCTGAACTCAAAATCAAACCACTTCGCGCAGATTTGACAGCTTACTCGACGCCGCTAGGAGAATAACATCTTCTGACACTACGGGCTACATTCTACCTTCTCGATCCACAGATCAACATCACTTCTTCTGCACCGGAAAATGGGGGGAGCTGGGATTGGCTAACAGCTTGACGGCCTGCGCCGTCGATCCCGCAGAAGATGACGTAACACTTGTATTCTTTGGGTGAACATGGCGGCAATGGGGAACCTCCATTACCCGTTTGGCAGAAACGTGTTTGCGACCGCCGGGGCTGGCGGTAGAACTGCATTTCCATCCGCACTCATCCTTTGACAGCAACTGTGTGAGTAGAGTGCACAGCTGGGAATTTCACTGGGTACCGAATTGCGGCACTATTTTGCGCGGCTGATCGTCCGAGCCCCGAAGAAGCAGCCTCCACAGCTGTTCCGACTGAATTGCCGTTGGGCAATTTGAAACCGACGCGTTCCCGTGGCTTCTTCTTGCCACTACGCGATTCACTGTTAGTCCCATGTTCTCGAGATACGAGACATTATAACTTTCAAACACCCGATCCGACTTTAGCGGTTTAAGACCGTAATGCAGCACTTTCGCGAAGCTGTTTATAATTTTTGCTGATTCCAAACAAGCACGTTCCATACACCTCGGACTGGGACTCCACGTAAAATGTCTTTGTCCACGAAAAAAAAACGCGGCTCGAGAAAGGACGGAGATGCCTTGTGACACTCTCGAGACAAAAAATGGTATGGAAAAGAACTGTGTCCTTCTGATCAAAATGGTAGTGTTCGAGAACCACGTGACCTGATTCTAGGAAGAAACACGTGACCTGGCAACGATAAAGTGCAAAAGCAGAACACGTGATTGGATGGGGGGGTGGTGCATTTGGACACAGTTCAATTGGGACACGTTGCAATTGGACGTTTCAAATAGACAGACATATTTTGCGCCCTGTCTGTACTTGGACGGTTTATTTACGCATAATTGGGCACAGAAAATAATATTGTTTATTTGCGTTCACTTTGCACCGTTCATTTGGACACAGAAAATACGTATTGTTCATCTGGTGCACCGTTCAATTTGCGCACCGTTCATTTGACACAGAGGGCACTGTTCATTTCGCACCGTTCATTTGCGCACTGTTCGCTGGGATCAATCGTTCATTTAGACACGCTCGTTGGCGCACCGCACCAACAGGTGCCACCATTTAAATCAGCCAAGCCGGCACCGCTCATTTGCATCAGCCTACCGTTAATTGCGCCTGATGGGATCATCAGAAAAGTTGCGTTCGCTCATTGATCACACTGGTTGGGACACCGTTCATTTGGGATACAGCTCATTTCAGATGCGCACCGCTATGCTAACCGTTCACGGCAATGGTTACTTCGCGCATTGTCAGTTTGGGACACCGCTCATTTGCGCATCGTTCAAGCTGCGCACTGCCTACTGCGCACCGCCACGGGGACACAGAAAGCTTAAGCAATCAAGCTCGCCAATCGTTTGAGTTTGGCGTCGTTCTGGGATTATCGCGTTGCGCACCGTCGTTTATTAATATCGTGCCGAGCTGCATTGCTCGCCAGAACATCAGTTTGTTACCGCTCGCTCGATTATAATATACGCAGCAAATACATCAATTTTGCAAAAATAATAGCAGCCACGAATTTTTTACACCGGTAAATGGACAGAAGGTGAAATTGTGGAAGCTGGCGTATCAATAAAAGCCATGATACTTCATCAGAAAAGTAGGGCCGAAGACTAATGACATGTAACATCGTTCTTGATAACAGGTGCAAGAAATAAAAGAATAATTTGCGTAACATATCTAGTTGCCTTCGCCTTGCGTTAATATACAATGAAAGGCGCAGAAATGTACACGACATAATGAAAGTTGTTGAAGCTGTTAGATTCGTCAACGTAAAATATAAAAAAATTCCATCACATATACAGAAAAAATTATTTATTTGGGTAAAACGTTTTATTTTACGAATTCCCTCGAACTCATTGTTAACTGATGTTTATGCATACAAGCACCATTGACATAAAAAAATATTGATTATTAATGTCATAAAAAACAATGTTTTCACACATTTTATTAATGTTAATAAAATAAGAGCAGTTTTATATATTGGTTGAAAAGCAGTCAAAGTAGTCTTGATTCATAACATTTGAAACAATGCAAAAGTCTATATAATTTTGCAGTACTGGGACATTTTCTGAGTAATTATATATGAACGAATAGTGAAGGTTTCGAAAGTGAATAGAAACAGTTTTCGAATAATGAGTTGTTCACGCAAAATTGCAGCCACAACCCAAACTCATAAAGCTAAAGGATTCGCAGCGACCGACATGTAATAAACAGTATCGTCCGAAATTATGACAATCAAGATATGGGTCGGTATTTCTCATCGATCACATGGCCAATAGCTTACTCTTACGCAAAGCCGTATGAGATGTCAAACGCCTCACTAATGAAAACGAGCTAATTTATCGACAACAGCTGTGTCGCGTTATCATTATATTTAAATATGTGACAAACAGACCAAAGTGAAAAATAAAACCGCTATCAAGAAAACATAATATTTCCGCAGCAGGGCTCAGCCTGTCTTCGACATAAGTATTCCATAGCCGATTTAGTAGTAAAATCATCACAACATCGAAAGGATTATTATTCAGCAGCAGAAAAGCAAAAATATGATTAAGCATCTTACTAGACAAATGCAAATCTCTCAATGAGGCTATATGTGAAAAGATGTACATTTTCCAGAATATGTCGCCGCCACAACGAATGCCTGAAAGACATAACTCATAGTTCAATATCATCATCATACTATCAAGTTACTTCCAGTCATAAACAGGAAAGAAATTTAAAATTCCTGACGTTATTCACTAGCTGGGTCACCACGCAATTGGATAAAAAATAAATTGCACGCACATTATAGTTAAAAATATCTTCTATCGTTTCGACAACTCTCAACTCACTTTACATTTGTGGGTACACCAGTCTCTGGTATTACATATACATATGAAATACACAATAAATCGCTTGAAAGCCTTATTTGAATAACGCCGTTAACAGAAAATGTAACAAAATCACGAAATTAGATTATAAGTAACAAAAAAGAATAAAAAACATTCATTATAATGACGCAAGAAACACATTTAGCTATTTCATCATCAGTACTGAATATTCGGCATCTTAAAAAATATAAATTATATTCATATTTTGGTCTCAAGTAAATTAAAAGCTGAAATTTCTTATAATCTGCATATCTTCAAAATATACAAACGATTATTCTGAGAGTGATCCTACAACGCAAATGCCTGATTGTCAGTTGCAAAGTATTTTTCAATTAAAATCATTATTAAATTGTCATTCTTCGAGATAGAAACCGAAATTTTCAATGCACTGTAGAACCACCTGTAGACTGTAAGACAAATAGAAAAAAGTGTAACGTGAAATTTTCAATGCACTGTAGCATTTTTAGCACTTATTATCCGAGAAAAGGACTTTTATCTAATTATTAAAGTAAGTTATTAACTCCGCTTGCAACGATGTATAATCAATCTACATATGTGTATGTATATAAATATCTTTTCAAAGTACAATTGCACGAACATCACTCTATCTCTATCACAGAATAATCTTTTTCTCATCAATATTGATATCATTCCAGTAATATTGATATCAGTGTTTTTGAAACTTAAATATGAAACTCATCAGGTAATATTAATATCAGCAATTTTGAAACTTAAATTTTTTACGTAGATAGATATAAATGTTTTATATAGATAGATACGAATGTTTTATGGTTTTCTAATTCTTACGTAATTATTATATTATTACGTTACATATCGGACATCGATCGGCTTCTAAACGTTCGAGGCATGAAAAGCAACAAGCCAAATGACCGCAAGGTATAAAAGCATGTGTGCGCTCATTTACAAGACACACAGTACATACTTCATCTTTCGTACATTCTTCTTCTAATACAGTTTTATCATTATTCTCCAAATTCCAGTCCACGGGATGGTATGGAACGTTTGAAGTGGCGTCACTAGCGTCATTCAAATACGAGTAATCATCATCGGGTACTTCGTAAATCCATTCAACGTCTACAATGAAAAAAACATTAACATTTAATAATATATATATCTATGCATTTTGAAGATTAATCTTAATCTTCCTTAAAATATTTGAGCTGTAATTACCTTCATTTATTTCAATAATGTTCTCAGAAGTAATGTCGTGATGTCTTACTGCTTGTGTATTTGCAGAGATTTCTCCTTGGTTATTCCTGGCATCCCATACTAATTCTATTTCATTAGAAGGCAACTCTGTGTTTACTGGTTCATCTGCAAAATAGAAAAAAGTGTAATCATTTTTAATATAGATCTATAATAATTTATATTATTTCCCTTAAATTGATTTATAAATTACCTTCTATTACAGAAATATTCTCTGTCTCTGTGTCAGAAATAATTATTTCACGCTCACTTATTATTGTCTGCGTGTCTGAACTTTCTTCATCGTTATCTTCTAATGTATTATCCTCTCTCTATACATTGTTATGTATGCGTCGAGATCTGCGTCCATTTTGTCTTTCTAAAACAAAAAATAAAATAATTTTTTTCTAAAACAAGTGTATAATAATGCAATTATGTAATTAAATGTTTGTACTTGTATTTAACTGTGTAAAAATGATTGCTCGCGAAACAAAAAATATCGATTTTGACTCACTTTCTGAAAACAAATCTAATTTATTTATTTAAAAATTGGATTTGAATATTGCATATATATGGAGAAGACTCGAACATTTAAATACTTACTTGTTTGTTGAATAGTTTCGTTTAAATCACCTGAAAACAACTCCATGTCTATTTGTTCATTAGTTGTTAATTCAGCATCTGCAAAAAAGAAATAATTATTAAAGTATTTTCAGAATAGATCTATGTAGTAACAAATTAATATAATAGTAATTTTATTTTTCAATGTTCTAAAAATTGTAACATTATAACATGTATTTATATAATAAATATAATATAGGTATAAAAAATTTACCTAGAAATGTCCAATGATTATTTCCTTCCATTTGTTCCATTGAATAGATATGAAAACTTTCTACTGATGGTGATTATTAGTAAAAATTCCTTCAGTGACAATCTGATAAAAATGAATTTTTGATGCCATTATTCAGGTATGACATTGTAAAATGGATGTTACATTAGAATAGTTCATTAGCTTTGGTTTGAACATTAATAAAAATTCCTTCAGTGACAATCTGAAAAAAATTGAAGTTTCAATATAATTCATCAATTTAATATGTAAATTCTTACAAAATGTTACCTTTGATTTACTAGATCCTCTTGCGCATTTATAATTTTAGAATCTAGTTCTCTTCTTGCCCTTGTACGAAGTCGTCGAGATCTAACACCATTGTTTAATCGATGTAAATCTAATTCTTGATCAGTAATTAAATGTGATAATTTATCTGGAAAAAGAGATAAAACAATGTATAAGATACAAAGCGAGCTAAAAGAATGCAACACAGGAAGAGAAATGTATGAAATAAAGTGGAAGGTAAAAATGATTGCTCGCGAAACAAAAAATATCGATTTTGACTCACTTTCTGAAAACAAATCTAATTTATTTATTTAAAAATTGGATTTGAAGTTTTGCACAATGTGGAAAAATGCTACATTTAATTTTCATATTAAACACACGTTTAAAATATAGATAAAATGTGACATGTTATACATATATAATGCAACTACTTTATGATAAAAATATTTTAATTCTGTATCATATACGTAAAATGATACATGTAACTTTTTTTAATCATTTCATACAATATACGCGTTTCATAAATATGCGTTATTTCAAAAATATATAATAGTCGCGTACACATAAAATTTCATACTTGATATAAAATACTTTAACAAAAAAATTACCTAGAAATGTCCAAACATTAATATTCCTTGTTCCCAATTTTTGCGCCGCAATGTTATGAAAACTTTCTACTATATTATTAGTACGCACAGGACAACGATAAGTACTAATTTTTGATGCCATGTTAGACCAAGTAAGTCTCAGGTATGACATAAATTGTAAAATATCTGGATGTTCATTAGAAAGTTCATCAGCTTTGGTTTGTATTATTAATAAAGCTTCTTGAAACATATGTGGTGGTAATAAAGGCAATGTCATAGTCATTGAGAGTACCTTCCTTGGAACATTTGAAAGACGTAGTTTGCGCCATTTACGCAGTACAGCCTGAAATAAAAAATGTAATTTAATTCATACAATGCAATTTTTCACATTTACTACGATTTTGATCAATGCACAGAAACATAATACTTGTCACGTGACACATTCTGTCTGCATTAAAGAACTCCGAGAAAAGATAAATAATACTAACGATACTTTTTAATTTTCAATTTGAATAATATGGGTAATATGAGCACAATAGCTACAACAAAAGCGATATTACCAAGAGATTAATACAGGTACATAACGACAGGAGGATAGGATATAGATTAAAAATTATGTACTGTGGAAAAAATCGCGAGAATTGAGCACACGCATGAACTGCATTTATCACATACAACACGAGCAAGATACTTATAACCAAAACGGTATTACGACAAAAGCATTTCAGGCACATATATCGAGCATGATTAAGAATAAAAGTTATGTACCACGTAAAAATCGCGAGAAAAATGCACGCATACGCTGTATTTATTGGATACTGTTAATAGGATATAATTTTATATAAGTTACCAGTAAATGATAAGAACAGTCGATAAGTTGTTTTGAACGAAAGAAAGGCTTTCAGCCTATGAATCTCTTGCAACGAGCAGAAGCGTATCGGAAGTCAGAGTGATCGGATCAAAATAATAAAAAAGACTAACTAAAGTGAATATAAGGAACGGACACTTTCAAAATTCCTAAGAACTGTAAAAGAAGACTCTTTTATTCTTTTGTATTTACATTATAATATTCAAAGTGTGTACTCTTTTTTAGTTTATTCTTTTTTGTGCAAATATGTGTTTATTAAGCTGGCATTAAATAATTAATAAGAAACGTGCTCGTTTTTTCCTGTCTATCTGTGCAACCTACAGATACAACACGAGCATGATGACAACAAAAGTGATAATATGTTAGAAGCACACGTAACGACAAGAGTATAGAAAAAAAACTAAGTACAGCGCGGGAAACGTGTATGCGTATGTCGCATTTATCACATGCCTAGGCCGATATTCATTTTTCAATAATATTATTGGTCACATTCAGCGGATTCACACAATTGAATAAGCGATCATTGCTATTGGGTTGTTTTATTAGATTTCGCAGATAACTTATATTATACTTCAATTACAAATAAAATTTATGAAATATAAAATTTCTCATACACCCCACACTTTATTACTTACTTTGATAATAATCAAACAATCAAACAGGTAAAAATATGTTTGGATAAGAACGATGCTCTTCTCGCATAAATATTTTGATATATTTGATATTCTTCTAATTGTTACTTGGACAACACGACCACGATGGTTATAACAAAAGCGGGGTAATTATGCAGAATAGGGGAGCACCCCCCCATGACCTTGACCTTGACATATGTTGTCAAGGTCATCCTCCTGAGTGACCTTCGGAAGGTTTTAGCCCTCGGTCACCACTCGTTAAAAAGTTATAAACAAAAAAAGTTTGAAAAATGTCGCCCTTATTTTGAATACACCTTTACACATTCACCGGCAATAACCAATGAGCAAAAGGAGTTTCACGACACTGTGTATGTATATGGTATTCCTACTGTTGTTGATATTTCTTATTACATTTCCACGCGTAAAACATAGATTCGCGTCAAAAATTGCAAACCCATGTGGAACCTCTCTTCGCATCGAAAAGTATACGCTTGGAGGCAGTGTGTTCCGCCCCCCCTACGGGGGGGCTCCACTACCGAAAAACTACACACATAAGTGTGGGTGGAACTTGCTTTGCGTGGAAAGTTTCCACGCGTAAAACATAGATTCGCGTCAAAAATTGCAAACCCATGTGGAACCTCTCTTCGCATCGAAAAGTATGCGCTTGGAGGCAGTGTGTTCCGCCCCCCCTACGGGGGGGCTCCACTATCAAAAAACTACACACATAGGTGTGGATGGAACTTGCTTCGCGTGGAAACTTTCTACACGAAGCAAGTTCCACCCACACTTATGTGTGTAGTTTTTCGGTAGTGGAGCCCCCCGTAGGGGGGGCGGAACACACTGCCTCCACGTGGAAACTTTCCACGCGAAGCAAGTTCCACCCACACTTATGTGTGTAGTTTTTCGATAGTGGAGCCCCCCCGTAGGGGGGGCGGAACACACTGCCTCCACGCGTACACTTTTCAATGCGAAGTGAGGTTTTAAGATAGATTATCAGAATGTTATCTGTACGAAAATCTATCGTATATTAGTTTACTTTCGGATTCCGTTTCAAAGTCATAGAAATATTAACAATAGTAGGAATGCCATATACACACACAATGTCGTAAAAGTTGTTTTGTTCATTGATCATTGGCGGTAAATGTGTAAATGTGTATTCGAAATAAGTGCCAAATTTTTCAAACTTCTTTTGTTCATAACTTTTTAACGAGTAGTGACCGAGGGTTAAAACCTTCCGAAGGTCACTCAGGAGGATGACCTTGACAACATATGTCAAGGTCAAGGTCATGGGGGGGTGCTCCCCTTATTCTGCATAATTACCCCGCTTTTGTTATAACCATCGTGGTCGTGTTGTCCAAGTAACAATTAGAAGAATATCAAATATATCAAAATATTTATGCGAGAAGAGCATCGTTCTTATCCAAACATATTTTTACCTGTTTGATTGTTTGATTATTATCAAAGTAAGTAATAAAGTGTGGGGTGTATGAGAAATTTTATATTTCATAAATTTTATTTGTAATTGAAGTATAATATAAGTTATCTGCGAAATCTAATAAAACAACCCAATAGCAATGATCGCTTATTCAATTGTGTGAATCCGCTGAATGTGACCAATAATATTATTGAAAAATGAATATCGGCCTAGGCATGTGATAAATGCGACATACGCATACACGTTTCCCGCGCTGTACTTAGTTTTTTTTCTATACTCTTGTCGTTACGTGTGCTTCTAACATATTATCACTTTTGTTGTCATCATGCTCGTGTTGTATCTGTAGGTTGCACAGATAGACAGGAAAAAACGAGCACGTTTCTTATTAATTATTTAATGCCAGCTTAATAAACACATATTTGCACAAAAAAGAATAAACTAAAAAAGAGTACACACTTTGAATATTATAATGTAAATACAAAAGAATAAAAGAGTCTTCTTTTACAGTTCTTAGGAATTTTGAAAGTGTCCGTTCCTTATATTCACTTTAGTTAGTCTTTTTTATTATTTTGATCCGATCACTCTGACTTCCGATACGCTTCTGCTCGTTACAAGAGATTCATAGGCTGAAAGCCTTTCTTTCGTTCAAAACAACTTATCGACTGTTCTTATCATTTACTGGTAACTTATATAAAATTATATCCTATTAACAGTATCCAATAAATACAGCGTATGCGTGCATTTTTCTCGCGATTTTTACGTGGTACATAACTTTTATTCTTAATCATGCTCGATATATGTGCCTGAAATGCTTTTGTCGTAATACCGTTTTGGTTATAAGTATCTTGCTCGTGTTGTATGTGATAAATGCAGTTCATGCGTGTGCTCAATTCTCGCGATTTTTTCCACAGTACATAATTTTTAATCTATATCCTATCCTCCTGTCGTTATGTACCTGTATTAATCTCTTGGTAATATCGCTTTTGTTGTAGCTATTGTGCTCATATTACCCATATTATTCAAATTGAAAATTAAAAAGTATCGTTAGTATTATTTATCTTTTCTCGGAGTTCTTTAATGCAGACAGAATGTGTCACGTGACAAGTATTATGTTTCTGTGCATTGATCAAAATCGTAGTAAATGTGAAAAATTGCATTGTATGAATTAAATTACATTTTTTATTTCAGGCTGTACTGCGTAAATGGCGCAAACTACGTCTTTCAAATGTTCCAAGGAAGGTACTCTCAATGACTATGACATTGCCTTTATTACCACCACATATGTTTCAAGAAGCTTTATTAATAATACAAACCAAAGCTGATGAACTTTCTAATGAACATCCAGATATTTTACAATTTATGTCATACCTGAGACTTACTTGGTCTAACATGGCATCAAAAATTAGTACTTATCGTTGTCCTGTGCGTACTAATAATATAGTAGAAAGTTTTCATAACATTGCGGCGCAAAAATTGGGAACAAGGAATATTAATGTTTGGACATTTCTAGGTAATTTTTTTGTTAAAGTATTTTATATCAAGTATGAAATTTTATGTGTACGCGACTATTATATATTTTTGAAATAACGCATATTTATGAAACGCGTATATTGTATGAAATGATTAAAAAAAGTTACATGTATCATTTTACGTATATGATACAGAATTAAAATATTTTTATCATAAAGTAGTTGCATTATATATGTATAACATGTCACATTTTATCTATATTTTAAACGTGTGTTTAATATGAAAATTAAATGTAGCATTTTTCCACATTGTGCAAAACTTCAAATCCAATTTTTAAATAAATAAATTAGATTTGTTTTCAGAAAGTGAGTCAAAATCGATATTTTTTGTTTCGCGAGCAATCATTTTTACCTTCCACTTTATTTCATACATTTCTCTTCCTGTGTTGCATTCTTTTAGCTCGCTTTGTATCTTATACATTGTTTTATCTCTTTTTCCAGATAAATTATCACATTTAATTACTGATCAAGAATTAGATTTACATCGATTAAACAATGGTGTTAGATCTCGACGACTTCGTACAAGGGCAAGAAGAGAACTAGATTCTAAAATTATAAATGCGCAAGAGGATCTAGTAAATCAAAGGTAACATTTTGTAAGAATTTACATATTAAATTGATGAATTATATTGAAACTTCAATTTTTTTCAGATTGTCACTGAAGGAATTTTTATTAATGTTCACCATCAACAATAATATCTATTCAATGGAACAAATGGAAGAAATACTATCATTGGAAGGTAAATATGCTATACCTATATTATATTTATTATATAAATACATGTTATAATGTTACAATTTTTAGAACATTGAAAAATAAAATTACTATTATATTAATTTGTTACTACATAGATCTATTCTGAAAATACTTTAATAATTATTTCTTTTTTGCAGATGCTGAATTAACAACTAATGAACAAATAGACATGGAGTTGTTTTCAGGTGATTTAAACGAAACTATTCAACAAACAAGTAAGTATTTAAATGTTCGAGTCTTCTCCATATATATATATATATGTGTGTGTGTGTGTGTGTGTGTGTGTGTGTGTGTGTGTGTGTGTGTGTGTGTGTGTGTGTGTGTAAACACAGTTAAATACAAGTACAAACATTTAATTACATAATAATTATTATACACTTGTTTTAGAAAAAAATTATTTTATTTTTTGTTTTAGAAAGACAAAATGGACGCAGATCTCGACGCATACATAACAATGTATAGAGAGAGGATAATACATTAGAAGATAACGATGAAGAAAGTTCAGACACGCAGACAATAATAAGTGAGCGTGAAATAATTATTTCTGACACAGAGACAGAGAATATTTCTGTAATAGAAGGTAATTTATAAATCAATTTAAGGGAAATAATATAAATTATTATAGATCTATATTAAAAATGATTACACTTTTTTCTATTTTGCAGATGAACCAGTAAACACAGAGTTGCCTTCTAATGAAATAGAATTAGTATGGGATGCCAGGAATAACCAAGGAGAAATCTCTGCAAATACACAAGCAGTAAGACATCACGACATTACTTCTGAGAACATTATTGAAATAAATGAAGGTAATTACAGCTCAAATATTTTAAGGAAGATTAAGATTAATCTTCAAAATGCATAGATATATATATTATTAAATGTTAATGTTTTTTTCATTGTAGACGTTGAATGGATTTACGAAGTACCCGATGATGATTACTCGTATTTGAATGACGCTAGTGACGCCACTTCAAACGTTCCATACCATCCCGTGGACTGGAATTTGGAGAATAATGATAAAACTGTATTAGAAGAAGAATGTACGAAAGATGAAGTATGTACTGTGTGTCTTGTAAATGAGCGCACACATGCTTTTATACCTTGCGGTCATTTGGCTTGTTGCTTTTCATGCCTCGAACGTTTAGAAGCCGATCGATGTCCGATATGTAACGTAATAATATAATAATTACGTAAGAATTAGAAAACCATAAAACATTCGTATCTATCTATATAAAACATTTATATCTATCTACGTAAAAAATTTAAGTTTCAAAATTGCTGATATTAATATTACCTGATGAGTTTCATATTTAAGTTTCAAAAACACTGATATCAATATTACTGGAATGATATCAATATTGATGAGAAAAAGATTATTCTGTGATAGAGATAGAGTGATGTTCGTGCAATTGTACTTTGAAAAGATATTTATATACATACACATATGTAGATTGATTATACATCGTTGCAAGCGGAGTTAATAACTTACTTTAATAATTAGATAAAAGTCCTTTTCTCGGATAATAAGTGCTAAACACGTTACACTTTTTTCTATTTGTCTACAGGGTGGTTCTACAGTGCATTGAAAATTTCGGTTTCTATCTCGAAGAATGACAATTTAATAATGATTTTAATTGAAAAATACTTTGCAACTGACAATCAGGCATTTGCGTTGTAGGATCACTCTCAGAATAATCGTTTGTATATTTTGAAAGATATGTAGATTATAGAAATTTCAGCTTTTAGATTTACTTTAAGTTAAAATATAGATATAATTTATATTTTAAGATGCAGATATTCAATTTCTGTGTGTGTAAATGTATGTTTCTTGCGTCAAAGATATATGAATGTTTTTATTCTTTTTTTTTGTTACTTATAGTATGAAACTGTGATTTTATTTTATTTTATACTATTATACAGCGTTAACCAAATAAGGCAAAGTACTGATTTATTGTATTGTATTTCATATATATATATAATACCAGAGATTTGTTATTACCTAAATATAAGTAGAGTTGAGAAGTTGATATCAATTAAATGTACCTGAATGTCTTTGCTATAATGGTACGTACAATTTATTTTATCCAATTGCATTGAACATTTAGCTACAAATTGATAACGTCAAATTTTTTAAAATTTCTTTCCTGTTTATGACTAAGAGTAGCAATGTGTGTGTGTGTGACTATGAGTTATATCTTTCAAAAGACGTATCATTTATAGAAATGGCAGCATTTTATATTCTAAGAAAAATGTATCTTTCACATATAACATAATTAGAGATTCGATTTGTGCAAAGATATAAGATGCCAAATATATTTTTACTTTTTTCTGTACTGTACGAATATGTACTCAGTGTTGTGATGGTTTTACACTTCTAAATCAATATAGGTCACTTATATGAAGATACAGAGATTTAATTTCTGCAAATGTATGTTTCTTGAGCCAAAGGTATTTCAATTTTTATTTTTCACTTTGGACTATTGTTTAAATACATATTTAAAATATAATGTGCCGCATTTTACATATTTAGTGTCAGTGCTTCGTTTTCATTTAAATATAAGTAGAGAACGTTTGGCATCTCATACATTTGCATAAATGTATTAATATGTAATCGATGAAATGTACCATTATATCTGATTGTCATAGCTGGGACGATTACTATTTATTATATCGAATCCTTGCGAATTAGCTATAAGTTGATTGGCAACACACAATTTTGCATTCGTTTCTTCATTATGTCTTCGAGAAAACTGTTTCTATTTTTTTCAAAAACGTACTGTTATAAAAATTCGTTCATATAATTACTCTAAGTAAATACGATTGATATACAAATTAACATATAGAGATTTTACATTGTACAAATGTACAAAATGTCAAGATACTTTTATTACTTTTTGTAATAATATAAACTACTCTGTAATTTTGTGCTGTATTTTTCTTTAAAAGTATAAATATTGTAAAACATTTATTTTTTGTAACATGTAAATAAATATTTTATATCAATGGTGCTATGCATAACGTAGTTGTAAGCTAAGAAGTTCAGAAATTGTTAAAAATAAAACATTTTTCTACCCAAATAATAAAACTTTTTTTTTCTATATATCTTGATAAATTTTTTTATATTTTACATTGACAGATCTAACCTAACCTAACCTTTCAGTATATCATTTTTCTTTACGATTTCACGCACCTTTCGTATATATTAACACAAAATGAACGCTTAGTTATATTTTTTACAAATTATTCTTTATTTCTTACTGTATATTATCAAAACGAATGGTACATATATCGCATGCGTCTTATTTCACTTTCTGACAAGTATCATAACTTTTAATGTCACATGTATATTTACAATTTCACACTTCACGTCTATTTACCGGTATAAAATTCAATAGAAACACTGTAATTATATTTTTTACAAATTATTCTTAATTTATTTCCGTATATTACATATCAAACGAACGGTATGCAACTAAATGATGTCTAAGCGAACCGTGTGCAAATAAACGATGTGTAAACGAACGGTGCGCAACTTTTCTGTGTCCAAATGAACGGTGCGCAAATAAACGGTGTCTAAACGAACGGTGCACAACTTTTCTGTGTCCAAATAAACGGTGCGCAAGTAAACGGTGCGCAACTGAACGGTGCGCAAATGAACGGTGTCCAAATGAACAGTGCGCAAGTAACCGGTGTCTAAATGAACGGTGCGCAAATGAACGGTGCGCAAATGAACGGTGTCCAAATGAACGGTGTCCAAATGAACGGTGTCCAAATGAACGGTGCGCAACTTTCTGTGTCCAAATGAACAGTGCGCAAGTAAACGGTGTCTAAATGAACGGTGCGCAAACGAACGGTGTTTAAATGAACGTTGCGCAACTGAACGGTGCGCAAACGAACGGTGTCTAAATGAACGGTGTCCAAATGAACGGTGCGCAAATGAACGGTGCGAAAATGAACGGTGCGAAAATGAACGGTGCGCAACTTTCTGTGTCCAAATGAACGGTGCGCAAGTGAACGGTGCGCAAGTGAACAATACGTATTTTTCTGTGTCCAAATGAACGGTGCGCAAATAAACCGTGCCCAATTGTATTGTGTCCAATTGAACCGTGCGCAAAATATTGTGTCTATTTGAAACGTGTCCAATTGCAACGTGTCCAATTGAACTGTGTCCAAGTGAAGGCCACTCACTTGGACCGAAGATGGCGGCGCAAACCCAAGCGTCGTGAAAAATGGCGATGCTCGTGGCGAAAACCACACGGCACGAAAATGGCGGCGCGTACCACAACTCACGTGACGCTCACGCTCAAATTGTGTGATTGACCCGTAAATAACTTACGGTTTTACTAACACGAAAAGACTGGCACAACTAAGCCGACCGCGACGAGGAATTCACTCCCGAATAGCGGCAACGCCCACCGAGATCGTAATGATCAAGAACGGCGGTGCACGGCAGTAATGCACACACAAAACTGGAACCACTAAAGCCGACCGTGACGCGAGATTCACTCACGTAAAACGGGAACGCCTGTCGAGATCGTTTTGATCAAGAACGACGGAACGAACAGCAATGTTCCAACACGAAGTAACGGACGCTGGACTGGAACCACAAAAAACCGACCGTGACGCGAGATTCACTCACGTAAAACGAGAACGCCCGTCGAGATCGTTTTGATCAAGAACGACGGTGCGAACGGTAATGTTCCAATACGAAGTAACTGACGCAGGACTGGAACCACAGAAACCGGCCATAACGAGGAATTCACTCTCGTAAAACGGGAACGCCCGTCGAGATCGTTTTGATCAAGAACGACGGAACGAACGGTAATGTTCCAATGCTCACTAGCTTCACATCCCACTTCTGAAACTGTAAGATCTTGGCTTCCGATGAAGGAATGACAGGATTGCGTAAGGGCAGTTACACAGTTGTTAAGATAACAACTATTAATAAGACAAAACCTTGAGTTAACAACGTATAATTAATACAACGTCCACATGCACGCACACATACGTCCGAACTTCCTTCCGCGCATCGGCACGAAGAGATAGCTCAACGCACGCACCATAACGAGAGACCGTTTACCGGGCTCGCGTGATTGGCTAAGAAAGATCGCTTATCCCAACCAATGGGAACGTAGCTAATAAGGTGCAGCACCAGCTAGCCGCTTACATGTCGGTCTCTGACATCATTATCCTCTTGCCATCGATTGATCAACTTTCTCACCGTTCTCTCATTGCAATCAACATGATTTGCAATATCAATCGTACTCCATCCAGCCTCCGACAAACCTACGATACGCCCACGAGTAAAGTCGCTAAGCGATTTTGGCATTATTGCACGTCAGGAGAAGACTTAGTCCAAGAAAAAAATGGAAACAATGGAACATCAATCTTGGTGATCGTCTTTTCATAATGATGTGCATTTGTTTTAAGTCAATATAGTGATAGCAAGCGCCATCGTGTAAAGAAAATGTTTTGTTAGACCACAAACGGTGACTGATAGACTGCTTTTATTAAATATCTTTTTGAAGCGATTCTTTTCAGAACCACATTTTATTTTACGTTGAAGCAATAATCGATTCACAAATTTTAAATCGTTATTGGAAACTTTTAATTAAAAAATTATTTTCTAATATAAAATACATTTTAATTTTAAAAGTCCCAATTCATTTCCCGTTCATTTCCGAAATCCTTATCCCAATCTTATGTTTATTCTTATAATAATATTAAATTATATACAGGATGATTCAAAATAACCGTATGTCCTTAAAGAGACATATTCCTAAGCGTATTCTGAGACAACTTTTCCTTTGCCAAAAATTTTTACGGAGCTTAGTTTTCAAGATACAAAGGAAAATAGGTAGCGTATCGTGAGTCGAATACAAGAGACAAGCAGGGGCGGGCACTCACCGTTACGCGAGGCGCCTGCTGCAATCAGCTGACGATACATAAATATGCATACACACACATACACCACGCACGCACGCAGCAGACAGACGCACAG
Organism: Crematogaster levior; assembly: GCA_901521435.1. Lineage (NCBI taxonomy): Eukaryota > Metazoa > Arthropoda > Insecta > Hymenoptera > Formicidae > Crematogaster > Crematogaster levior. Next base: position 27,003 of record CABEGB010000142.1, read on the forward strand.
ATACACACACACACGCACGCACGCAGCAGACAGACGACATACACACACACACACACACACACACCGCACGCAGCTGACAGACGGACAAAGACAGACAGACACACGCACGTACGCATGTACATTTATTCATGCACTCAAGAATGCGTGAGAGAGAGAGAGTGAGAGGGGGGAGAGAGAGGAAGGAGAGGGATATATCGAAGAAGCTTCAACGTGTTTACGTATCATTTTGTATAAACAATTGATTGCTTCCGCGATGAGACAAATCCGTATGGAGTAATTTTATCCTTTTTCTTATTGTTCACGTTTCGAAGCACACAACACATTCACATCTCTGTCACTCACTTCATCGATAAAACGAGGAAATATTTAAGGGGGGCGATACATGTAAAAAAAAAAATAATCGAATTTTTTTTGCATAAATAGTTAAAATAACATCTCAAAAATATGCCTGTAAATTTTTAGAATGAAATTCGCATTATTTATCGATTAAAAACTCATTTAAGTGCTTCGCCTCAACTCGGCGCTCGAGCGCTATTAAGCCTGTACCGGAGCGTTCGACTCTCGCTACCTGCTTTTCAGATTTCTGACCTTGGGGTCTTTTGTATTGACGACCCGGGTAAGCAGATGTTCAGAAACTCTTTTATTCCTTAATTCCATGAAAACAACAACTGTATAGTTACTATAAAGTACTTTAAAACCAGTGTTACCGTTATTTCAGTTCAGTTCAGTTCAGTATACTTCTGGAATTCGTTCTGTGCGGAGTGATTTAGTCAGTGAAAAAAAAAGAAATGCAGTCTTCCTAAAACTGAAAAACGTGAATCAGCTCGTGCTGCGAGACCACCAAAAAGAAAATTCCATGGAAATCAACATTGTAATAAAGAAGAAGAAGATACAGAACCGCAGAGTAGAAGCGCGAGAAAACTCTCTAACGCTGGCGAAAAGGATGTCCATTACAATGCGCTCCATGGGTATCGTTTCATTGAGTTTTTTACAGTGTTTACAGCATTGGCAGAGATTTTGATATGCCGTAACTGTAAATTACCTGTGAAATTTGAAGAAAGTGGCAACAGAGGGTTAGGTTTTAAAATCGTCGTGCTATGCAAGTGTGGTCGCAGAGATATTTTTTCTGGACCATTAATTAATAATGGATTTGAAGTAAATCGTGCAGGATTGTGTTTGTGATGTGTCTTTTAGGTGTTGCTAGGAAGAGAATCAACTTATTTTGTAATATGATGGACATTTGTAATGGTATAAGTAAAAGTTCCTACAACGCTATCATCTCGCTTGTATACACCACTACACAATCATCATTTCAAGCTTCTTGTGTAAAAGCTGTCAATGAAGAAAAAACTGAAAACGAAAAGCATGAGCGCCCAATCTTAAATTTGAAAGTTTCTGGGGACGGTACATGGAAGAAGCGGGGTTTCAAGTCGTTGTATGGGGTCACAACCCTTATTGGATATTACTGTGGTAAAGTTATTGATTTAGTCGTTAAAAGTAGTTACTGTGCAGCTTGTGCTCGTTGGAAAAATAAAACTGATACTGAAGAATACCGTGAATGGTTTGAAGAACATGAACCAAACTGCCAAGAAAACCATAAAGGCTCTTCTGGCGCTATGGAAGTCGAAGCTGTAAAGGAAATGTTTTCACGATCTGAAGAATTATTTGGCGTCAAATACGGAAACTACATAGGGGATGAGGATTCAAAAACCTTCAAAGGAATTCTTGATTTGAATCCGTATGGTGACGATTTCCAAGTTATGAAAAGCGAATGCATCGGCCACGTTCAGAAAAGGATGGGTACTCGACTCCGGAAAACTAAAATAGACAATCACCTGGGAGGAAGAGGTAAACTCACGGAAGCTTTAATTAAAAAATTGTCTTTATATTTCGGATTAGCTATTCGGAGAAACGTAAACAGCGTGAAAGACATGAAAGATGCGATTATAGCCACATACTATCATATGTGCTCCACAGATGACGAACCAAGACACGAGTACTGTCCGTCTGGTTCCGATAGCTGGTGCAAGTGGCGCAAAGCTGAAGCTTTAAGGGAAAATCCTAAAAAGATTAAACATCCTGCTCCATTACATCCTGATGTTCAAACCCATATCAAGTCGATTTTTGAAGATTTATCCCGGGATGACTTGCTCGAAAGATGTTTGGGTGGTCACACGCAGAATGCAAATAAGAGTTTCAACTCTACTATCTGGCGACTCTGTCCAAAACATCTGAATTCTGGACTGAAGATCATAGAAATTAGTGCCTTCATATCCGCTGGACTGTTCAATGATGGATACACATATATCTTACGAGTTATGAACTTATTACAGATAGTTAATGGCCGCCAATGCATGTCCCACAAAGACAAAGTCGATGACCAAAGGTGAGTCGAGAAAATCGCCGCAGCTCTTTGACGACCAAAAAAGCTCATCAAGCATGTCAAAAAGAACTTAAGAAGAAAAACGAGTACTACAAACACACCGAAGAACTTCTGTATGGCCCTGGAATCGCTGACTAGTTGGTAAGTCGCTGTAATCATAGAGTTTCTGTGTGTCAAAACTTTAAACGCGTTTTTCTCGAAACTACTTTTTTTAAATTGGCGGGCAAGATAACTCAAAAAGTTCTCAACCGATTCTTATGAAATTTGGTACACGTCTTCTCTATAGTATTAGCTTCTAGTTGAACCTCAAAAATGCCAAAAAAATTTTCAAAAATTACCATTTTTGATCCAAAAACCATCGAAAAAAAGGGTGAAAAATCGGACTTTTTTTCTGAAGCGTGCCTAATTACTCAGCGCGAAAATTACTCGAAAAAGAAAAACACGTTTTCGACGAACACACGACACGTGTTTACTCGACGGTGGCAAGCAGTCGACTGATTTGATAGGTTATGTATTGTCAGCTGATTGCAGCAGGCGCCTCGCGTAAACACCCGCGTAACGGTGAGTGCTCCGCCCCTGCTTGTCTCTTGTATTCGACTCACGATACGCTACCTATTTTCCTTTGTATCTTGAAAACTAAGCTCCGGAAAAATTTTTGGCAAAGGAAAAGTTGTCTCAGAATACGCTTAGGAATATGTCTCTTTAAGGACATACGGTTATTTTGAATCACCCTGTATATATATATATATATATATATATATATATATATATATACAGGGTGGCCCACATAACTCTTAACAGCTGAATATTTCGGAAACCAAACCCGTGAGAGAAAAATTTTTTAAACAAAAGTTGTTTGGTTTCGAGGGGGCCATAAGATGGTACCATTGGTTTGACCTTGAAGAATTATTTGAAAGTCACATAAAAATTACCTCAATTTTTTTAAATGGCATTCCCTATTTTTTATTACATATTCTTGTAGCTTATCTCGAGAGCTTTCCAAAACACTATAATAAAGTATTTTTTTATTAAGTATTTTCCGAGTTATAAGGGTTGAAATAATTTCTTAATTTTACATAAACTATAAAATATCTCGTAAAATATTCACCTTTTGATGACCTTACCTCAATACTTTTATGCACAGAATGATGAGAGGAATCAATTGGTGTAAAGAAAACACATAGTTGTTTTTAATAAAAAATATGCAATTTGTAACTAACAATTACATACTTTTTGTTAACAACAACTATGTGTTTTCTTTACACCAATTGATTCCTCTCATCATTCTGTGCATAAAAGTATTGAGGTAAGGTCATCAAAAGGTGAATATTTTACGAGATATTTTATAGTTTATGTAAAATTAAGAAATTATTTCAACCCTTATAACTCGGAAAATACTTAATAAAAAAATACTTTATTATAGTGTTTTGGAAAGCTCTCGAGATAAGCTACAAGAATATGTAATAAAAAATAGGGAATGCCATTTAAAAAAATTGAGGTAATTTTTATGTGACTTTCAAATAATTCTTCAAGGTCAAACCAATGGTACCATCTTATGGCCCCCTTGAAACCAAACAACTTTTGTTTAAAAAATTTTTCTCTCACGGGTTTGGTTTCCGAAATATTCAGCTGTTAAGAGTTATGTGGGCCACCCTGTATATACAGGGTGTCCCATTATAAAACATCCAGTCGAATATTTCGAAAACCAAGCCTGGGAGAGAAAAATTTTTCAGACAAAAGTTATTTGGTTTCGAGGGGCCCATAAGATGATATCATTGGTTTGACCTTGAAGAATTATTTGAAAGTTACATGAAAGTCACCTCAATTTTTTTAAATGGCATCCCCTATTTTTTATTACATATTCTTGTAGCTGACCTCGAGAGCTTTCGAAAACACTATAATAAAGTATTTTTTCATGAAGTATTTTTCGAGTTATAAAGCTTGAAATAATTTCTTAATTTTACATAAACTGTAAAATATCTCGTAAAATATTTACTTTTCGATGACCTTACCTCAATACTTTTATGCACAGAATAATGAGAGGAACCAATTGGTGTCAAGAAAACACATAGTTGTTTTTAAGAAAAAATATGCAATTTGTAACTAACATATTATGGGCCCCTCGAAACCAAATAACTTTTGTCTGAAAAATTTTTCTCTCCTGGGCTTGGTTTTTGAAATATTCGACTGGATGTTTTATAATGGGACACCCTGTATATACAGGGTGTATCATTTTAATTGATACACTAAAATATCTCTTGAACAGTGCATTTTAGAAAAAAATGTTTGAGACAAAAGTTATACGATTTGAAGGGGGACGTAAGATGGTGCTACTGATTAGATCTTGGAAAATTGTTTGAAGGTCACGTGAAGGTCATCATCAATTTCTTAAATGGAATGCCATATATTTCATTACATATTCTTGTAGCTTGCCTCGAGAGCTTTCCAAAACACTATAAGAAAATATGTTTTCATAAAGTACTTTTCTAGTTATAAGACCTCAAAGGTACAGTACCGCCGGCATTAGCATTATCCAAGGTGTACCACGTGGAGGTTGTCCGGTCGGATTTACACTTCTTTTGTGTGTGTGTGTGTGTGTGTGTGTGTGTATGTGTGTGTGTGTCTCTGACGCCCTTTCATCTGTTCGTGATATGAAATTCCTTCTTTCGTGATATCCTTCTTATAAAAGATGTTCAAAAACATTACCGTTCCGATTTAAGCAGTATAAAACTCTATTTCGAAAACTTCGTACGGTCTCTAACAGCACATCTCTGGTGATGTTTTCGCAAGCTCTTCGAATTCTGTTCATCATATCATCCCTTGTTGTTGGTTTTTCAGAGTATAGAGTGTTCCTCAAGTATCCCCATAAGAAAAAGTCTGGGGAAGTTAAGTCGGGGGAACGGGACGGCCAGATTATTGGTCCGCGTCTTCCAATCCAGTTAATCCCATAAGTCGCGTTTAAATAATTCGTGACATTTCTGCACGAATGTGCAGGAGCTCCATCTTGTTGCCACCACATTCTTAAACGTGTATCTAGATCAACATTTTCTAAAAGTAAAGGAAAATCTTCTTGAAGAAAACGGAGATACCTTTCACCATTCAAATGTTGATCAAAGAAGAATGGTCCAATGAGATATCCATTTAAAATCCCACACCATACGTGTAAGGACCATCGATGTTGATTGTCAACTGTTCGATACCAGTGTGGGTTGTAAGGAGACCAATAATGGCAATTATGGCGATTAAGTTGTCCGTTATGACGAAACATGGCTTCATCGCCAAAGAGTACGTAATTGAAGAACGTCTGATCCTGTCTCAGCATATTTTGCGCCCAACGACAAAAATTAACTCTTAGTAGTATATCATTATTATTCACTTCCTGAGTTAATGTGATATGATAAGGATGAAAGTGGTGTCTCCGAAGTATTCGCCATACAGTAGAATGAGGTAAACCTATCATTCTGTATTTGACGCGTTGATATGTGCGGATCTATAGCTATGGCTACAAGAACAGCTAAAACTAAGGGATTGTTAATATCATCTTCAGGAACCAGACGGCGGACTCTGTTTTCATTCAGTCTTCGCTGTCTTAATTCGACACGCATAATCTGACAAGCATTAGGACAACGTCTGCCAGGATACCAAACTTGATATAATCTAGAAGCAGCTCTATAGTTACGACGTGCTTCACCTAATACTAACAAAATGTCAACTATCTCATTCGCAGAATAATCCATGATGATTGAAGAATCACCGATTGTCTACGCGGAAAGTATTTAATTTAAATTAGTTCGTCACTAAGCCGTCAGGCGGAGCCTAGAGAGGACGCTAGGAGCGTGACGCACAAGGCGGCACTGGCGGCAGTTGTACTCGTACCTTTGAGATCTTATAACTCGAAAAGTACTTTATGAAAACATATTTTCTTATAGTGTTTTGGAAAGCTCTCGAGGCAAGCTACAAGAATATGCAATGAAATATATGGCATTCCATTTAAGAAATTGATGATGACCTTCACGTGACCTTTAACCATTTTAAACAATTTTCCAAGGTCTAATCAGTAGCACCATCTTACGTCCCCCTTCAAATCGTATAATTTTTGTCTCAAACATTTTTTTCTAAAATGCACTGTTCAAGAGATATTTTAGTGTATCAATTAAAATGATACACCCTGTATATATACAGGGTGTCCCATTATAAAACATCCACGCAAATTACTCCGAAGATAAGGGTGATAGCAAAAAATGACCTTAACAAACGTTGTAGGATTAAAAGGGGGCCAACTGAGGGTGACCTTGACTTTGATCTCGCAGTTGATTTTCAAGGTCATTTGAAAGTCAGAGTAATTTTTTAAAATGGAAACCCCTATTTTTGACACCGGATTCGAAAAGAGCGGAAAATTTTACGTCAGAAATGATATTTTAAATTTTTTTTGTGTGACCTTGAGAAGGTCAAATAAGGGTCAAATGTTGAAAAACTGCTTGCTGATTGTTTATTTAAATTTATAGGCGAAATAAACGTTATAAAAGTACCTTTAGCAGGTAGATCAAGCTCAAATGTGCCAACGATCGTGACCATTTTGACCTTGAGGTCAATTTTCAAGGTTCATTTAAAGGTCAGAGAGATTTTTATAAACTCTTATTTTTGACACCGGATTCGAAAAGAGCGGAAAATTTTACGTCAGAAAAAATATTTTAAAGTTTGTTGGTGTGACCTTGAATAGATCAATTCAAGGTTAAATATTCAACAAGCACTCAAAAGCTGTTGCTTACATGTGCTAACCTTACTTTAGCTTTAAAACCACCACGCAAATTACTCCGAAAATAAGGGTAATAGCAATACCGAATTCGAGTTATCAATTTTTAAAGTTGTAGCTTTTAACACGTAAGATATAGGAAAAACGTGTGCTCAAGTGATTTATCAATTCGTAGCGACAATAATACTTGCTCGATTTTTTTAAAAAACTAGGATACAGTGCAGGATAATGCTAGAAATAACATTTAAAGAAACAAGGATTATTAGCAATTGCCGTTTTTGAATTATTGAAGTTCAAAGTGGTGTATCCGACATAATTTTTAAGAGTTTAAAGCATTTTGAGCGCAAATCGATTAACTGATGAACGTTCTTAAAATTGTTTTTAAATTGTACATACTTATACCGGCAACAAAAATTAAATTTTTTCTTGTTAAAAAATTGTACCTCACTTACATGTGTTGTGTACCATATATGTAAGTCTGAAATCTCTTATTCTTATTCTTGTCCTGACCGTCCAATACCGTCCAATATTGACCGTCGCTTGATAGTATGTACATATAATAACATCTAATTTATTTTGTCGTATGTTGACAAATGTTCTCATACATTTGAAACTCTTTTTTGCGATCGTTATTATCGTTAAAAAAATGCCTGACTACACTGCTAATGAAATTATTGACATTCTTCTTATTTTAGGAGAATGTCGACGAAACTATCGAGAGGCAGCAAGACTGTATCGTGCTCGATTCCCTCAAAAACAACATCCTAATCATACGGTAATACGTGACATTGAACTACGCGGTCGACAAGGAATTTTTGTTCGAAGAAAGAGGGCACTGAATGAACACGATTATGAATATAATCCTCGCTTTATTGCTGTTCTAGCCATGGTACATTTAAATGTTCACGTCAGTTTACGCGAAATCGAGTTAACAATGGGCATTCCAAGATCTACGGCCAGTAGATATTTACGACTTGCGCGTTATCATCCTTATCACATTTCTTTAAATCAAGCTTTAACTGAGGAAGATCATCGACGGAGAATAACATTTTGCCAATGGGCAACGCAACAAATTACTGATGATGAAAATTTCTTCAACAATGTTCTTTTTAGTGATGAGACTACATTTGAGAGTACTGGTATGTTGAATCGCCATAATTGCCACTATTGGTCTCCTGTTAATCCTCATTGGATGCAAGAAGTTGATCATCAGCATCACTGGAGTGTAACAGTATGGTGTGGCATTGTAAACGGATATCTAATTGGACCTTATTTTTTTGAAGGTAACGTAACTCAACACACTTATTTACAGTTGCTCAGAGAGGAACTTCCACTTTTGCTAGAAAACGTTGATCTTCATACAAGAGCCAGGATGTGGCTACAACAAGATGGCGCTCCTCCACATTATGCCAGAATTGTCAGAGATTTTCTTAACGAAAGGTTCAACAACCGATGGATTGGTAGAGGAGGCCCTATAGCATGGCCACCAAGATCTCCAGATCTGACATCTCCAGACTTTTATTTATGGGGCTATCTAAAAAATACAGTCTACCGCAACAGACCAACTACAAGAGCTGACATGATTCAAAGGGTTACGCAAGCCTGCTTAAATATTCCACGTCAAGTATTATTAAATACTATTACGAACTTTGAAAGAAGAATAGAATATTGTCAACAAGTAAATGGTGAAACTTTTGAGCATTTTCTTCATTAAATGGTGACTGAAACACTTGGACTCTATGACTAAATGCATATGTAAGCGTGGAATTTTCAATGTTTTTTCAACTGTCTAGACTTATCCCCGATCTTGCCTTAACTGGCCGGGTCATCTCTGACCTTGCCTTAAATGGCCGAGTCATCTTCGATCTTGCCTTAAATGGCCGAGTCATCTTCGATCTTGCCTTAAATGGCCGAGTCATCTTCGATCTTGCCTTAAATGGCCGAGTCATCTTCGATCTTGCCTTAAATGGCCGAGTCATCTTCGATCTTGCCTTAAATGGCCGAGTCATCTTCGATCTTGCCTTAACTGGCCGGGTCATCTCTGACCTTGCCTTAAATGGTCGAGTCATCTTCGATCATGCCTTAAATGGCCGAGTTATCTTCGATCTTGCCTTAAATGACCGGATCATCGACAAACTTGCTTTACTAAAGAAATAATGAAGTTTTAAACACTTGATCTTAATTAAGTTAATGTTAATTAAGTTAATGTCAATTAACTTAATTAACATTAATTTAATTAACTAGTAAAGGTCACACCTGAACGCAGAATTTTGTGCTCTTTCAGAATCCGTGGTCAAAAATAAGAGTTCCTATTTCGACAAACAAAGACTTTTAAATAATTTTGAAAATCAACTCCAAGGTCAAAGTCGAAGTCACTCTTAATTGGCTCCCTTCGATGCCTACAACCTACAATACTTACTAGTTTTAAAGCTAAAGTAAGGTTAGCACATGTAAGCAACAGCTTTTGAGTGCTTGTTGAATATTTAACCTTGAATTGATCTATTCAAGGTCACACCAACAAACTTTAAAATATTTTTTCTGACGTAAAATTTTCCGCTCTTTTCGAATCCGGTGTCAAAAATAAGAGTTTATAAAAATCTCTCTGACCTTTAAATGACCTTGAAAATTGACCTCAAGGTCAAAATGGTCACGATCGTTGGCACATTTGAGCTTGATCTACCTGCTAAAGGTACTTTTATAACGTTTATTTCGCCTATAAATTTAAATAAACAATCAGCAAGCAGTTTTTCAACATTTGACCCTCATTTGACCTTCTCAAGGTCACACAAAAAAAATTTAAAATATCATTTCTGACGTAAAATTTTCCGCTCTTTTCGAATCCGGTGTCAAAAATAGGGGTTTCCATTTTAAAAAATTACTCTGACCTTCAAATGACCTTGAAAATCAACTGCGAGATCAAAGTCAAGGTCACCCTCAGTTGGCCCCCTTTTAATCCTACAACGTTTGTTAAGATCATTTTTTGCTATCACCCTTATCTTCGGAGTAATTTGCGTGGATGTTTTATAATGGGACACCCTGTATATACAGGGTGTTCCAGATCAACCGCAGGTCCTTGAAGGAGTGGATAGATCTCGATAATGTGAGTAGAAATGTCCTTACAAGAAAGTTGTGAGATCAATAGTTTTTGAATAAAACGCATTAGAAGTTAACCAACCACGGGGCCCGCATTTCGCGCCGTCAGGAGCAGCGCGGCATGAACCATTCTCGTTCGAAATACATTCTGCCACATCAATTACTCGTAATTGTTTTCATTTGTTTTCCATCGTTTTTGCTGATTTTTGGAAATATCCGAAGCGGCATCAACGAAGAATCTTAACTCGAAGAGTTTTAAATTGTCAAAGTATGTATGCATTGATCCCCAATTTTAAAGAATCTTCTACGGAAATATTTCTGTTACAGTCATAAAAGTATAATTCGAATTGTAATATCAATAATTATTTATCGACAAATGAATTAACAACTGAGAGTAATAGTGAAATTATGTATTTAGTGAAAAAAATGTTTGTCTAGTAACTAAAGAATTTATTTTTTATACACAAGCGATTGTTTAAAACAATTAAGTTTTATTTTAATGTTTACTAACGTGATAGTATTAATAATAATTTCTAAACGATATGATTACGATATGAAAAAATAGCTTCTACAAAACTTAATTTTACAATTACTGAACGACAAGTAATTATTAACTTTATTGTTAATTGTACATTTTATTAACAAATACTACGAATAATTGATGTGTGTGTAAAATGTATTGCGAACAAGAATGGTTCATGCCGCGCCGCTCTTGACGGCGCGAAATGCGGGCCCCATGGTTGGTTAACTTCTAATGTGTTTTATTCAAAAACTATTGATCTCACAACTTTCTTATAAGGACATTTTTTACTCACATTATCGAGATCTATCCACTCCTTCAAGGACCTGCGGTTGATCTGAAACACCCTGTATATATATATATATATATATATATATATATATATATATATTTATATATAATTATTAAATAATATTATGTTTTTCACTGCATATGTAATCATAAATTCGATTACACGTTTGTGTGTTTCCGGCTTAAGTCTTTTCTTTCTATACCGTGTATAAAATAATATAATATGATATAATATGTAAATACTTATACGTACATTCATATGTGTAATCATGCGAATATATGGTAATTCTTCAGAATCACTACATCAGCACCAAATTCAATAAAATTGGGTCAATCGACTCGTTTTTGCACAAAACTAAAGAATCTGGCATATAAAAGTGTCGCTCTGCTCTGGGAAGCGAGATATTAATTGTTAAAGTTCGCGACTCGATTGGTTAAGAAACCTGTCATATCGACAACGTACAGACTGTCTGAGCATGCGCAGCGACGTAACGCAGGTCAGCGTAACCATGCTAGCGTCATAAAGTGCGCGAAATTGAAAATGGATACAAGTTAAGTCAAACGCGTGTAGCGGTCCAGGGGGCGAAGCCCTCTGGTCGGGGGGTTGATGGGGCAAAGCCCCCCCACTAATCACGAAACGACTTCTGTTACTTTAAAAAATTTGCCGTCGCGTACGATTTATCGCGGATATCTTTTGTCTTTAAATTATTGTGTATCGTTGAAATCGATATGTCGTTCGATTGAAATGTACCGAATAGATCGGTGAAATTTCTACGCGAGGTAGGACGCTTCTACTCGCGAATCACTATGCGTCCCCTCACCTTGCGTCAGAGGTCTGTGCTAATCTTTTCGGTTTCTATCATTTTTAGTATATCGTAGACTCATCGATTTAGTAAGGCAAAGATTTATTTAACAAGTCATTTAAATTTTATATTAATTAACTTGTTACTAATAAAGTGCACAAAATTTGAATGACTTGTCAAATAAATCTTCGCCTTACTAAATCGATGAGTCTACGATATACTAAAAATGATAGAAACCGAAAAGATTAGCACAGACCCCTGACGCAAGGTGAGGGGACGCGTGGTGATTCGCGAGTAGAAGCGTCCTACCTCGCGTAGAAATCTCACCGATCTATTCGGTACATTTCAATCGAACGACGTATCGATACACAATAATTCAAAGACAAAAGATATCCACGATAAATCGTACGCGACGGAAAATTTTTTAAAGTTGTTTCGTGATTAGTGGGAGGGCTTCGCCCCCCCAACCCCCGACCAGGGGGCTTCGCCCCCTGACCCCGATCAGAGGGCTTCGCCCCCTGGACCCCCACACGTGTTTGACTTAACTTGTATCCATTTTCAATTTTGCGCACTTTATGACGCTGGCATGGTCAACTGACCTGCGTTACGTCGCTGCGCATGCTCAGACAGTCTGTACGTCGTCGATATGACAGGTTTCTTAACCTATCGAGTCGCGAACAATTAATATCTCGCTTCCCAGAGTAGAGCGACACTTTTATCTGCCAGATTCTTTAGTTTTGTGCAAAAACAAGTCGATTGACTCAATTTTATTGAATTTGGTGCTGATGTAGTGATTCTGAAGAATTACCGAATATATATATATTAATTGCATAATGCACTAAAAAAATACATACTGTATAAAATGTTGTATTTTAACACATTAGTCGCCTTACGACGCGCCGGCCGTTGTACCGTTATTTGCATTTATGAGCCATACGACGGCCCGTCGTCGTTTTGTAATAATAACGAAAAAACAAATATTTTAACCAAATAAATTTTTTTGACACTATTTATGTAAATTTATTAACTTTATTTTACAAATAGAGTTATGGCCTGTGACACATAAACAATTTTTAATTAAGACGGCAGCTAACGTGTTAATAAGTAAATACTAATATTTTTTCGAATTTAATATAATCACGAACTTCCAAATAAGATGTATGCATATATATACATTTATTTATTATTGTAAGAAAAAGTCGCGTATTGTTACCGCTAGATAACCCATGTTATCTAGCAGTCGATAATTAAGTCGATAAATCAGGGGCGGTAAAACAGGGCCGCCGCTGGATGGCGCCACGGATATTCTCCATATTCCCCTTGTCCCGCGGAAAGGGGTCATGGAACAAATCAATGTCGGCGACTATACATACAGTGTGGAACAGAAAGGTTGTCTGCATTGGTCAGGATGAGTTTTGGAACACGTACTTTTTAAAAGTGGATGAGCACCATCATACGCAGACGTTATACAAGTTATACAAGATGTCAAATTTACTAATTATCCAACGGTTTTCCAAATAAATAGAAGTTATGTATGATTTGTGATGTATTAATTTTTAAATATATGTATTTTTGCAGAGCCGCAAAAAAGAGCTAAGATTATTTTGGAAGGAGATAATACATAATTCCTGAGACGGCGCATTTTTTATCAGATAATACTTTGTCTTGTGAACAACTTTTATCAATCGATACATAAAATTAATCATAGAAAGTATTTTCATATTTAATTTTTGTAATACTTGTAAAATATCTTATAGATAGTTCATAAAAATATTTTGCTGATAAACTTGAGATTATCTGATTACAAAATAAATCAATTAAATTAATTAATTTAATTTTAATTTTAATTTTATGTAATTCTGTTAATTTTATTTGACTAAGTTTGGTACAAAAAAGTAAAGTAAAAACTAAAAATACACTGTTTAATTTATTGTTAATATTGAAAAGATAAATTTACTCAAAAATATTTTTTGTAGTGCAACTGTAGAGATCATGGAGTATGATAAAAATAATAATGAAGCAACACACACACAGGATACAATGAACAATTGAAAAAAATTAAAGATTTATCAACAGAAATGCAGAATATAAAAAAAATTGTTTTATTGACTTTGCTTACAAAACATTTGCGAGATAGACAATTACTGTCTCGAGATGCTGCAGAATTCTTAGAAGTAAGGAATATTGTACTAAATATTTAAATATTACATAAATAATAACACAGCCACACAAAAAAAAAAAATTTCGACGCAGATGGTGAGATTATGATTACTATATGTTTTTCGGGTCGCTGAATCCGAATCCGAGGTCAGTTTTACTCCTGCACGTCAGGGTTTTGACATAACCTCAAAAAACATAGTAAATTTGAATTTTCTAAACATAAATAAAAAGCAAATAACAGATTTGTAGTATTTTAATCATTTTCTTTTTTCGAACTATATCGAGTTCTTTTCTCCTCAAAAGATCGATGCAATGTTTTACGTTTTCTACCTTCCTTCGGTAAGTCTCTTTTCATATTCCAGCAGAAATCTGCCATCATATGTTCGTCCCATTTTCCCTGATAGCGAGTTTCCATAACTTTTATGTCTTGATGAAAACGTTCCCCTTGTTCTTCGCTAAAATCTCCTAGGTTGTTGGGGAATTCGTCAAGATGTGAGTGCAAAAAATGTAATTTCAAATTCATCAAACAACCTAGTTTTTCGAAGTTTTTTACCATATTATTAACAATTTTTTCATACTGTGGACTTTTTGTATTTCCCAAAAAATTGTGTGCCACGTCTTTGAAACTAAGCCAAGCTTTTTTCTCAAGTCCGTTCATTATACTAGTAAAATTTTCATCTTTGAACAGCTTGCGAATTTGTGGTCCATCAAATACTCCTTCCTTCACTTTTGCCTCAGAAAGTTTTGGAAACTTCGATTGGAGATATAGAAAACATTTACCTGTTCTATCTAAAGCTTTAACGAACTGCTTCATCAGACCAAGCTTTATGTGAAGGGGAGGGATGAGAATTTTTGATGGATCTACTAACGACTTGTGAATGATGTTATATGAACCAGTGGTCAACGATGCTCTTACAGGCCAATTTCTTTGTTCGTAATGCTTTGCTCTATCTCTACTATCCCACAAACATAAATAGCAAGGATATTTAGTAAATCCTGATTGTTGTCCGAGTAACATTGATATGATTTTCAAATCTCCGCAAATCTGCCATAAGTGCTTATTATAGTCTATTTTTTTCAATAGAATTTGCATGTTATCGTACTTCTCTTGCATGATAGTTGAGTGTGCGATCGGAACTGGAGCATAAACATTTGTATTGTGGAGTAAAACTGCTTTGATACTTTGTTTAGACGAATCTATGAAAAGTCGCCAATCAGTGGCTTTATAACAATTCGCCTTCAATGCATTGATAAGACCTTCAACATCAGTGCAAAATACGAGTGATAACTTTTCATCTTTACTGAAGAATTTTAGAAACTCTTTTTCACGGTTACGGTACACAGAAATCTTAGTTTTTGGTTCTAAAACATTTTTCGCTTTGAGAAATGAAGCTAAGTGCTCGGAACCATCTTTTGGTAAACCTAGTTCTCGAATAAGATCATTCAATTCCAACTGTGAAATCAATGACGGGACTGGTGGTTTTTTGTCATGAGCTGCATACTCCGTATCACTGTCATTGTTGTCATCGCTCTCAGATTCATTTGTTTCAGAGAACTGTTCATCAATGTCCATCGGCTGAGTGTCTTTACATACGCGGTTACATTTAGTTTTCAACGTATTGTTTTCAATTAAAACTGGAGCAATCACACATGTAGTGCTTTTATATACAATTTTCTGCTTGTTTTTCTTACTGAAACCTTTTATTTGATTTAAACAAAAGTAACATTCTTCCTTATTAGTAGGACTTTGCCAAATGGCTGGACTAGAGTACTTAATACAATCTTTGTTTTGATCTTTTTTCCATCGAGTGAGCATTCTTTTACAACAATCACAAATAATATGTGGAACCCAGTTGCTAAGCTGATCCATCTTTAACTTGAAGATTTTTTCATACGCTGAGCGTATATCGACATCAACAGGTTTTCTTAAATAACTTACTTCGAATTTAGCACATATGTAGCAGAAAGCATCATGATCCATAAGACAATCATGGGTTTGCGAAACCTTTTTAGTGATTGTTTTTCTTGTGAAGAAAATGATTAAAATACTACAAATCTGTTATTTGCTTTTTATTTATGTTTAGAAAATTCAAATTTACTATGTTTTTTGAGGTTATGTCAAAACCCTGACGTGCAGGAGTAAAACTGACCTCGGATTCGGATTCAGCGACCCGAAAAACATATAGTAATCATAATCTCACCATCTGCGTCGAAATTTTTTTTTTTTTGTGTGGCTGTGTAATTAAAGTATTAAAAAAATATATATAGTGTCTACAATAAATGTAATAACAAGTAAGATGTAGTCGCAAACCAGTGTAAAACAGAAAGTTAACATTACAATAAAAATTCTGATCTCCAATTGGGTATTAATTACGCATTACGCAAAATTGTTTGTTGAGTTTTACATGGGGCGTATTTCGCGTAATGTGTAAATAGTAAACAACCAATTAGAGATCAGAATTTCTATTGCAATGTTAACTTTCTGTTCTACACTAATTTGCGATTGGTTCTCACAAATTACTCGTTTTAAAAAATATGCGCCATATGAAATCCGACAAACAAAATGACGGAAATTCTGTTGAATTACTAGACTACGCAAGTTATTCATACGTAAGTTACGCCACATGTGACGGCACCCTAACTCACAAAAGAATAATGTATTTATATTGAGTAAATTTTCCTACAATAGAATACCGTGTCATTAATAGAAAAACAAATAATAAGTAGACACTTGAAGGGTAATAAGAGAGGAGCATTCCCAAATGAACTAAAAACTTTTGCAGCAACCCTTTCATTCATCAAAGATGTATGTCCATAAGACATTTTTAAATTATTTTGAAAAGATAAAAAATTCAAAAAATTTTATAATTGTTATAACCACGATATATTTCGAATTATTGCCTCAACTTCTACATTTTCTTCTTAGTTTATATGGTAGTCATGTAAATAATGATTTAATGGGAGGACCGCGGTGGCCGCGGACGCGTACCACGCCGCGCGATGCGCGCTCCGTTCGGCCATCCACGGGGCCAAGGCCAGGGCCTGGGATGAGCTCCTGAAGGAGCTCAACCGGGATCCATGGGGGCGCCCTTACAGGCTCGTCCTTAACAGGATGAGGCCTGCGGCGCCCCCGGCTGCCGAGGCTCTGGACCCCGAGTTCCTGGACCAGGTAGTAGAGAACTTTTCCCCTGGAGGGTGGTCCGCCTCCCTCCTAAGGGGGAATCTCCCTCCTGGGATCCGGGGCTCGGGGTCTCAGAGATCGAGCTTTTGGCGGCAGCCAAGAGGCTGGGAGCCAGTGGAAAGGCTCCCGGCCCGGACGGGGTTCCCGGTCGAGTCTGGGCCCTGGCCTTGTGCGAAGTAGGTGCCCGCCTGAGGCGTCTCTTCGACGCGTGTCTCAGGACGGGCACCTTCCCCTCCTTGTGGAAGAGGGCCAAGCTGGTCCTTATCCGCAAGGAGGGGAAGCCGGCGGAGCAGCCCTCGGCCTACAGGCCGATTTGCTTGCTGGACGAGGTAGGAAAGCTCTTTGAGCGTATCATTGCTGGTCGCCTCGTCCAGCATCTGTCGCGGAATGGTCCCCAGCTCTGCGAGGACCAGTTCGGATTCCGGGAGGGCCGTTCGACGGTGGATGCCATCATGCGGCTTAAGGCCCTCTCGGACCGAATTACGGGGGAGGGTGACGTGGCGTTGGCGGTGTCGTTAGACATCGTCAGCGCCTTTAACACCCTCCCCTGGGAATGGGTGAGGGAAGCCTTGGATTATCACGGCTTCCCCCTTTACCTCAAGGAGATCATCGCCGATTATTTCCGCGGCAGGCAGCTCCAGTTCATCAATCGACTGGAGCTGGCAACCTGTAGGCCGATGTACTGCGGGGTTCCACAGGGGTCTGTTTTGGGCCCCCTGTTGTGGAACCTCGCGTACGACAGGGTGCTTCGCACGGCCCTCCCCCGGGACAGTCATCTGTTGTGTTACGCAGATGAGACACTGGTGCTGTCCCGGGGAAGGAATTGGATGGAAGCGCGGGACGCGGCTAACGCCGCGCTCCGCGCGGTCGTGCGCTCCATCAGTGCCATGGAGCTGGAGGTTGCCCCGCAGAAAACGGAAGCAATCTTCTTTTATAGTAAGGAGAAGGGGCAGCCTCCCCCCACCCAAATCTGGGTGGGGGAAGTCCGTGTCTGGGTGGGGCCCTACATGAAGTACTTGGGCCTCACCCTGGACGAGCTCTGGGGATTCGAGGAGCATTTTGCTCAGACGATCCCCAGAGCGGACAGGATGGCGGCCGCGCTAGGCCGCCTCCTGCCCAACGTCGGTGGTCCAGCCTCCAAAACAAGGAGGCTATACGCCGACGTCGTGCAATCGGTGTCCCTTTACGGGGCACCGATATGGTCCGGACCCGCGGGGGCCAGTCGGCGGATTCGGGCGAGCTTTCGCCGCTTGCAGCGCCGGCTGGCCATCCGCACAATCCGGGCCTATCGCACGACGTCGTGGGTGGCGGCCACGGCCCTGGCGGGCCTTCTCCCATTGAAGCTCCTGGCGGACTCGTACGCCAAGGTTTATCGGCGTACGAGGAACTCAGGAGGCTTGGGGAGGGCCCGCTTAACACCAGGGGCCGTGGGCAAAATTAGGCGGCAAGCCCGCCGGGACGTCCTGGAGACCTGGAAGGCCTCCATCCGGGACGCCTCGGCGGGCCGCTGGACCATCGACGCCGTCCAGCCCTGCCTGCCCGAGTGGGCAGGCAGGAGAGGGCACGGACTTACGTTCCATCTGTCGCAGGTGCTCACCGGGCATGGCTGCTTCGGTGAGTACCTGCACAGAATTGGCAGGGAGCGCACGACCGGGTGCCACCATTGCGCGGCCGGTCGGGACTCGGCGCACCACACTCTGGTTGAGTGTGATGCCTGGGTGGAAGGGAGCCGGGTCCTGACCGAAATGGTTGGCACCGACCTCTCCCTCCCGGCATTGGTCAAATCAATGCTGGGAGGGGAGGACAAATGGAAGGCCGTCTCCTCCTTCTGCGGCATAGTTATGTCGCGGAAGGAGGAGGCGGAGCGTATAAGGAGGGGGGAGGTGATGTTACCTCCTATCTCCCTCTCTCAGGGAGGGACTCATGACGGCGTCGGCGGCGGGACCACTCCCCCTCCTACTATTAGGAGGGCTCGGAGGATCCCCCGTCGCCGACTGGCCCATCTGCGGCCGTGATTACACGGGGGCCTTCCCTGAGGACCGGGAGTTTCTTCTCTGTCCAAAGGAGGGCCCCCCTCCTCTTTTTGGAAGGAGGGTTTTCCTCCTCCCAACCTACTATAGTCGGGGGGGATGTGTCCTTTCACATCCTCCTCCCGGCCGTGGGGGGTGTCCCAGGGGCGGGGGCCCCTGGGAGATTCCGCCCCCCCAAGCTTCGGCGGGGAAGGTCTCGGGGTACCGGACCTTCCCCTCATATTCCAGTTAGGCAAAATGCAAGGAGGAGGGGATGTTTAATCCCCCTCCTCCTCCAAGGACTGAGGCCGCACGCGGCTGCGGTCGTTCGTGCTTCGTGGGAGGGGGGGGTCGCGCCTCCCCCCCGAGCTCGGGGCCGCATAAGGCCACCTGCGGCCCTGCCCGAGGGGTGGAAGGATGAATGCCTTCTGGCGATGCCCTTCCACCCCTCAATATAGGCTAGGAAAGGTACCCCGGAGGGGTTTTAGTGGGTAGGCCGGGAGGTTTTTTTCTTCTCCCGGAGAGTCCCACATAACCCGAGAGGTCCCCCCGGGCCTCTCGGGTATCCATAAAGGATTTCCCCTTCGTTAAAAAAAAAAATAATAATAATTTAATGATGAATATGATGATTTCTTTCAACATATTCGTAATTACAATAATTCATTTTCATTTGCATCATTTAACGCTAATTTGATTAATTTTCAAAATAAACGATCACTACTACTACTAGGATTTTGTAATTTGCTCGATGGTTTTTGGTATCGTTAACTAATGATAACCTAGAGCTGTCTTTTTCAGAATCACCCTCGTTGTCAGTACAAAACCGGAAACCATCGATAAAAGTACAGACTCCCAATATTGTATCCATATTGTTTCAAAATACAAAGATGTATTAAAATATATTATCAAATTAGTATAGTGTATGCTTTTTTTTTTGTCGAAGAGGAAATCTTTTATAGGTACCCTAGGGACCCTGGGGGGTACCCTAGGGTTATGTGGGACTCTCCCGGAGGACAAGTCCCCCGGGCCTACCCACTAAAACCTCTCCGGGGTGCCTTTCCTTGGCCCATAGTGAGGGGGAGCAGGGTATCGCCGATCGGCATTCGTCCTGTTCCCCCTCGGGCATGGCCGCTAACGGCCCCTGCAGGGGGAGAGGGCAGAGACCCCTACCTCCCCACTGCCTCTATGGCAGAGCCATAATGGGGAAGGTTCGGCACCCCGGAACCTTCCCCGCCCCCAATGTTAGTGGGGGCTGGAGCCGGCCAGGAACCCCAGCTCCTGATCGACCCCCACTGGGGGGAATGTAAGTTCCCCCCCCAGTCTTTAAGTAAGGGGTGACAGGAGGAAGAGGACAAAGTCCCCTCCCCCCCAAGCGCCCCCCCATCGGACCGGAGAGAAGTTCTCCGGCCCTCAAGGAGGGGGACCACTAATGTCACCCCTTTTTCTTTTTTTTACGAACCTCCCCGGTCTTAGAGGGGGGGTTATTTAAGGGGAAAGTTGAAACAGGGGCGGCTCCTATCAAGGGCCTCCCTCGCCGCTCTCCTTACCGCTTCCCTAAAATCTTCCCCGTCGACCGTCAGCCTGCTAAGACTAACTGTGGGGTGGAGACGGGTTAATTTGAGATCCTCCACCGGATCCCCCGTCTCCCCAGCTTCCTCTGGCTCCACAGGGAGGTCCAGAGCCTCCCTTGTGGAAACTGCGACTTCGGGGGGCCCTCCAGTCGAGGGCCCCTTAACCGCCACCAACTCCTCCATAACTGCGAGGGGAGGTAGAAGAAACACCTCCCCCCCACTTTCCTCCTCTCTTCCTTCCCCAACAAAAGGAAGGTTCGCGGCCTCACTCAAGGAGGCCGCCTCCTCCTCTTCACTTAGAGGGAGGCTCGTTCCCCTTTCGATGTCTGCCACCGAACCAGCGGGGAACACACTCCTTGCCGACACGGTGGCATCCTCCACATCCATAACCTCCCCTGCGGGAGAATCCATCCCAAGGGGCGGATCCTCCCGCAGGGGAGAATCCACCTCCATACTCTCCACCTGGGGAGGAGACAGCGGGGGTGCCTCCCCAGGTACTGCAGGAGAGGGTGTAACCCCCCCTCCTCTGTTCCTCCTTCTCCTCCTACGTCCTCCTCCCTTAAGAGGAGGGACCACCGGGCACGTGGGCCCACCTATGCGGTGGGACGCCACGTGCCCGGCCTCCTCACAAGCAGGGCAATGTGCGGCTTTCGCCGCACATGCCCTGACTTGGTGACCCTCTGCCCCGCACCGGAGGCAACAGGCACTCCGATCCGGGACAGAGGGACAAAACTTCCGTGTGTGTCCCCGCACCAGGCACTTGAAGCACCTGGGCGAGGACACACCACCAGCCGAGGGGGTCTGGGTGCCCATCGTCCGTGTGGGACACCCAGACCTCCCTCCCCTCCGCACCACCGAGGCGTACGAATCGCACGCCTCGGTGGTGCTTCTCCGCCCCCCCATGACGTGGAGGAGCTCCTCCAAAACCTTCAATACAGCCACCAAGAGGGCTGAACCCGCGGTAGCCGAATAGTGCGGGGTGCCCGCGTCGCGCACCCCGCACCGCCCGTCGTCGGATAACGACATAGGGGGGGCCGGGACACTACCCCCCCTACGCCGGCCTCTGGGACTCCGGGACCCCTGAGACGGTACGTCAATTCCTTTACTTTTCATCGTCCATAAAATGTAATTTTTAACGTGGTTGTCTTCCACGGGAGGTTAAATCGGAGGCTCCACTTCTAGGCCGGTTGGTATCACCCACCTCACGAGTCCGGCCTACCCGGGTTTTTTAACATGGTTTTCCTTCCATGTGTACGCTCTTAGACCCCGGGAGAGTTTCCTGGGGAACCCCTCCACCACGGCAAGGTGGCGTACAACGGAGGGGAGTATAGTGTATACTGCATAAAATAACAGTCCAGTTTAAGGTTAATTTTTTATTGTAGATTCAAATAAAGTGATAAACCCAACGAGAAATGATTCGTTGATGTCAAAATCGTCAAACGACATCGATTCGACATCGTTTCGACGTCAAGCGACAAATCATTTGTCACGCCTATTCTTTAACTTGATAATGACAATATCACTAACTAGGGGTATCGTTATTCAGATTTAACGACACCATAACGAAAAATGATATTATGTAATTCTGCATAATGGAACTTCCGTTCCCGGTAGCGAGTGTCAGTAGAGTGAGTGGAGAGTGTGTGTATTTGAGAGAGCAGATTGGAGGGTGAGACGGGTGGAGGAGAGTGAGGAGTGGTGGAGAAGGTTGAGAAGGGTCAGGTGGAGGTAGGGAAGTGAAGGAGAGGGAACAGGGCGGAGTAGAGCTGAGAGAAAGAGAGGTAAGAGTCTGTCAGTGAGGAGAGGTTAAGTGGCCATAGAGTAGGAAAGGATAGAGAGAGTCGCGTGAAGATAGGAGAATAGAGGCGGAGGTGGCGACACCAGTCGGAATGAATAGAATAGAAGGTGGAGATAAGTTAGGTGAGCTGGAAAAATTAGGAGGGAAAGAGAGAGTGATGGAAGAGAGGAAGGGAGAGAGGGGAGCAGAGGGGTAGAAAAGGGAGAGAAGAGGAAGAAAAGGAAGATGGGGGGAAATTTGAAGATAGGAAAAAGATAGGAAGACCGAAGAATGTAGAGAGAATGGTAAGGGAAAGAGCGAATAGCGTGCCGTTGTTGGAGATGTGGAAGAGAGGGGAGAAAAGAAAGGAGAGGCAGGAGGAAGAAAAGGAGGGGGAAGAGGTAGAGGCATTTAGAAAAAGTTCAAAGGTAGAGAGGTCACCGGTGAAGGGAATGGGAGGAGGATTGGAAGATATTGTAAGAGAGATGAGAGCGGGTTTTAAGGAGTTAATGAAAGAGATTAGAGAATTGAGGGAGGGTAGAGAGGAGATAAAGGCATGGGTGGAGGGAAATAGGAAGGGGTGGGAGAGGGAGAACGAAAGGTTGAAGAGAAGGATAGAGAGTTTGGAGAAAAGGGTGGAGGAGGGTGAGAAAAGAGAGAGAGGGAGAGGAGGAGAAGATAGAAAGGAGAAGGAAGGAGGAAGGATGGAGAGAAAAATTGGAGAAGGAATAGGTGAACTGGAGGGAAGGATGAGGAGGTTGGAGTTGGAGGGGGAGAAGAAAATGAGGGAGGAGAGGAAGAGGAATGTAATAATAAAAGGGCTAGAGGTAAAAAAGGAAGGGCAGGAAGAGCTGAGAGAGGAAGTGGAGGGGATAGTGAAGGCAACAAGAGCAGTAGTGAAAATAAAAGGGATAAGGAGGATAGGGAGAAGGGAAAAGGGGAGAAGGGAGATGGTATGGGTAAGGTTCGCGACCGTGCAGGAGAAAGTAGAAGTGATGAAAGGAAAAATTAAGTTAAGGGATAGGAAGGAGTAAATTATGGACGATTTAACAGAAAGAGAGAGAAGGGTGGATTGGTTGATTAAGAGGGAGGCGGAGAGAAAGAGAGGGAAGGGTCCCCTCCGTTGTGCGCCACCTTGCCGTGGTGGAGGGGCTCCCCTGGGAGAGATCCCAGGGGTCTAAGAGCGCACACATGGAAGGAAAACCATGTTAAAAAACCCGGGCAGGTCGGGCTCGTGAGGAGGGTTATCCCAGCCGGCCTAGGAGTGGAGTCTCCGAAGTAACCTCCCGTGGAAGACAACCACGTTAAAAAATTACATTTTATGGAAGAAATGATGCAAGATAGTTTTGACGTACCGCCCCAGAATTCTCGGGTGCCCAGGGGTCGGCGTAGAGGAGGTATGGTCCCGGCCCCCCCTACGTCGTCATCGAGCGACGGGCGGTGTGGGGCGTGCGCCGCAGGCGCCTCACACCAAATGGCGACTGCGAGGGATGGTGAGGCCCTCCGGACTCTGGTCCGGGGTGCCTTGATGGGGCTCCTCCGCCTCTTGGAGGAGGGGGAGCCCGGGACGAGGTGCGGGTGCTCGGGGGGTTCTGTCCCCCCGAGTGCCTCGGGAGGCGTAGGACTCCGGACTTGTTCCTTGTAAGAGGAGGGGGGAGGTCTGCGTCCTATAGGACGATAGGGACGCAGACCTCCCCGGAGGTTAGTGCCCCCCCCCAGGTGCTTTAAGTGCCTGGGGCGGGGGCACATTAGGAGGTGGTGTCCCTCCACCGCCGACCGAGGCAATTGTTGCCTCAGGTGCGGGGTGGAGGGACACCATGTTGGGGCATGTGCGGCTCCGGCCGCACATTGCCCCAAGTGTGAGGAAGCTGGGCTTCCCGCCTCCCACCGCATTGGTGGGGGCGGGTGCCCAGTAGTCCCTCCCCGGAGTGGGGGAGGGAAGAAGAGAAGAAGGAGGAATAGGGGAGAAGGGCTTATCCCCCCTCCTGTCGCTCATGGGGAGGAGCCCCCACTGTGCGGGGTATCCCCTCCCCAAACGGAGGTTATTATGGTGATGGATTCTCCCCCGCGGGAAGATCCGCCCATGGGGATAGATTCTCCCGCTGGGTCAGTGATGCCAGAAATGCCCCGCACTCGCGCATGCGTGGAATTTAAAGCGCCAGTAAAGTATCAATCCGTTAAGGAAACTGGCATCCTTAATTGCCCCAAAGAAAAATAAAATTATAAATATATTTATAACAGTATAAGAGAGGAAAGTCACAATTCTTAGCATGCAACAATATTAATAATATGTATATAAATTATAACATAAGGATAGGAGTTGAAATAATGATACAAGCTAAACACATTTGTTCTAATAAAAATAAATAAATAATTTATTGGGCAGGAAACTATGAATACCAAGATTCCTTGCAAGGGTAAGGGAAACCTGCCAAAAACCTTACCAGTATTCAAACAAAACATATAATTATTGAACAGAAAGAACATAAAAATTATGTAAAATAAGACATTTCATTTGTAACACAAATAATCTATATAAAACAAAATCAGTATAATCTATGCGATTAATCTTTAATTTATTTAAAATTAAAACAATATTATTAATGTATTAAAAAATAAAAGTTGTCACAATGACTAGTTAAAACTTTGGCTGATGACTAGAAAGATTGCACCATCTAGAAATTAAACTTTAATAAATAATTAATACAACAATATTATTTATTAAACGAGCCTTACAGAACGCGGACTTTAATGAACATCATCAGTGTTGTTTTGACGCGTTGTATATAAGTTAGCAGAATTATGCAATTCTAAATGCCGCGAATCAATTTCAAAATTAACACAATTAATATTATCTGCTTGAAAGGATGATCTTATGACGCAAATGGCCGAAACTGTATCATTTCCTAATTTATTTCTCTTTTTATTTTTTACATCTGCTACAATCGAAAATATTCGCTCTGCTTCAGCATTTGAATGTGGAAAAGAAAGAACCGTCTCAACTAATTTTGCTAAATTTGGAAAAGATTTTTTACCGTTATTATTTTCGCGCTCTAATATTTTAACCCACATTTCATCAATATCTAAAGATGCTAAACTTTTTTTTTCTTCTTGTGTAAAACAATGTGGTAAAATTCGCCATTCGTAAGCTAAGTCCGTTCTATTAATATCGATATCTATACGTTTAGCAATGTAATGAAGATCTTTGAAAGTATCTCTAGCTTTATGAGAAAAAGCAACATTAGGATCCAAAAAACTCAATTGTTCAAAAAATGTATCTATATAAGGCAAACGTTTCATCATCTCGCGAACCGCCGTTTTATAAAATTCTAAACAATTTTGTTTAATTTGTGTCCTGCGTTCCTGAGGCTCATTTAATAAAAATTCTTCACATTCCGGCCCTAAATAAATTTCATGCAAAGCTTTTAATTGTTCGTCAGAATCTGGGTTTAAAAGGGAAATTTGTTCTACAGCTTCAAAAGTCATAAAATTGTCAGCTACTTGCGCGATTAATTGTTGACTGTTGATAAATAATTTGTGAATCAAAATTTTACGTGATTGAAAAAGCGCGTTGAAAGAATTAAAAAAATTTAATACATATTTTAAAAACAAAAGATAAGCTTTATTATCATTATTGTGTAATTGATTTAAAATAATTTCGGCTGATTCTAATTTATCCTCTGATACTGCTAATATAAAAAAATGTTTTAAAGCTTCCCAATTATCCAAAAGTCTGACAACGCATTGATGTAAAACGAGCCATCTAGTTTTCGCCAATCTCAAAATTTTATTTTTTTCTACTTCGAAAAATTCCTGAAACTCGCGTAAAATTGCACATCGTTTTGCACTGCCGGACACATATGTACTAATACCTCTAATTAAACTTTCGCAAGATCGTGGTAATTTTTCGCTGGCTTTACTAGCTATAAGCGCGGCAGAATGACAAATACAATTTAATAATATTACTTGCGGTACATCTACTTTTAAATGTGTTAGAAAAGAATTATTATTTCCGATCATGACCGATGCGTTATCACTAGCCACTCCAACAATATTTTGCAAAGGAATTTGAAATTCTAAAAAGCATTTTTTAAAAGTTTTATATAAATTATCCGCGGAACAATTAGTGGCATCGAGAGGTAGCAACGTAAACAATTGAGTTATAACTCTTTTATTGTTTGGTGAAACATATTTTACGAGAATACACAAAAGTTTTGTGTCACTTATATCGGTACTCTCATCTATTAAAATTGAAAATTTTGTTGTTTGTAAAATTTTAATCATTTTCTCGACTTCTCGTTGCGCAATAACATTTTTAACTATTTGTGTACATTTAGTCCGTGCCAATGAAATACTTTGTACAACTTCTACGCATATGTCTTTCAACAACGGAATTAAGTGATCTACTATACAGAAAGCAATGTTATGTTCCGCGAAAAAAGCTGCTACTTTAATTTCAGCTCGTTTTACCTTGTCGGAATGTGAAACGGTCTCTTCAATTGAGGTTTCAATTCTTACACTACCACTACTATTTACATTATCTATATGAGAAGCTGATTTGGCATGCCTTTTTAATTTATACCGACAACATGTTAGTGAAATATTGCACAATGTACAGAAAGCTTCATTGTTATTCTGTGCCAACCAACCTTTGAAAATATTTTCATCTAACCACGATCTTCTAAATTTTCGAATACATACCTTTTTTGCAGGCCTTTCTTCTAATTCCATTGTATAATTTTTTCAGCTTACCTTATCTCGTCTTCTTGAGATTCACCTCACTACACTCTTGCCTGACTTTGGCTCTTTAATTTCACGTTGGCCCATTGGCGCGTAAACACACTTCACTGCTATGTTACGTTACTGCGCGCTCAGCTGTGAACCACGCGCATGCGCGAGTGCGGGGCATTTCTGGCATCACTGCGCTGGGTAGAGTTTGGAAGAGGTAGCTGCCTCTGTTGTAGCTTCCCCTGGGGAGGTTTTGATTCCCCCAGGGGACTTGGAGGAAGTCGTGGGGGAGGTGGATTCGGGGGAGAACGTTAGTGTGCCCCCTTCCATCCCCCTTCCCGCACCCTCCGTTCTGTGTTTTGTCACGACGGAGGGTGTGGGGGTGGACGCGCTCTACGAGCAGTGGGAGCATTGGCTCCCCGCTCCTTTCGTCTTGTGCATTATCACGACGGAGGGGGTGGGGGCTGATGCTCTCTTAGAACGCTGAGAGAGCTGGGTTCCTCCGGGGACCCAGGATCTCTCCCCTGCTGTTTTGGAGGAAAATGGGAAGGAGGCGGGTGATGACGGGGATCATGTAGATGATCCTAAGCTAGCCCGCCTCCTTCCCACGATCAGCCTCGAAAGGCTGACAGAGGAGCAGATAACGGAGGCGGTCTGGGTAAGAATTGCCCCGTTACTTTCTTCCTTAAATTTGGTCCCCTCCTCGGAGGTTGAGGTTGGGGGGCCCCCGATAAGGAAGAAGAAAAAGAAGAAGTTGACCATAATGGCCCCCCTTCCTAGGGCTGGAGATCTTTCTCCGGCCCAATGGGGGGAGGGTCTTTGGGGGGGAAAAGGATTTATCCTCTCTCCCCCCTTCGCTCCTCTTTAATAAGTCTGGGGGAGATCATTATTTTTCTCCCTAGTGGGGGTCGGTCAGGAGCTGGGGCTCCTGGCCGACTCCAGCCCCCACTAACATCCGGGGCGGGGAAGGTTTCGGGGTGCCGGACCTTCCCCATTACGGTTTCTGTAACGTGGCAGGGGGAGGTAGGGGCATTTGCCCTCTCCCCCTGCAGGGGCCGATAAACGGCCACGCCCGAGGGGGAGCAGGACGAATGCCTCAAGGCGATACCCTGCTCCCCCTCACTATGGGCCAAGGAAAGGCACCCCGGGGGGGTTTTAGTGGGTATGCCCGGGGAGGGGTTCTTTCCTCTCCTCGGGAGACTCCCACATAACCCTAGGGGCTCCCCAGAGCCCCTAGAGTACCTATAAAAGGTTTCCCCCTCGTGAACAAAAAAAAAGGGAAGGGAAGAGGGTAAGAGTGGAGTATATGAAATTGTGGGTAGAGGGGAAGATGTGGGTATGGGATGAATTGGTCGATAAGTTAAGGGAAAGAAAAGGGCAGGAGGGAGGAGAAGAGAAGAGGGTAGGGGCGGAAGTTGGTGGGAAAAAAAGGGGGGAGGTTTTTTGCTAGAGGGGGGCAGGAGGGAGAAAAGAGGAAAGAAAAAAGAGGGGCGGAAAGAGCAGAAGAAAGGGAGAGAGAAAAGGAAAAAGAGAAGTGTATAAGGTAGGTTTTTGGAATGTGGCAGGTCTGGAAAATAAGGACAAAGATTTTTGGGAGAAACTAAGGGAATGGGGTGTAATATTCTTGAGAGAGACATGGTTGCAGAAGAAAGGATGGGAAAGAGTAAGAAAGTGGCTGCCAAAAGGATATGTGTGGGAAGTGCAGGAGGCGGAAAAAAGGAATAAAAAGGGGAGAGCTATGGGAGGAATAGTCATGGGAAGAAGGGAGGAGATTGAGGAAGAGAGGGGGGAAAGGCAGGTTAAAGAAAAGGGGTTAATGACGGGAAAGATGTGTTTGGGAGGAGAGTGGTAGAGGTTAGTGGGGATATATGTGAACAGGGACTTGGAAGGGAAATTGGAGAAATTGAGGGATTGGATGGAGGACGGAGAGGATGGGGTAAGAGTGCTAATAGGGGGGGAATTTTAATGCGAGGACAGGAAAAAAAAGAGGGAGAGTAGGTGAGGAATGTGAGGTGAACATAGAGGAGGAAGGAAGAAGGTCGAGGGATGGAAAGATCAATGAAGAGGGAAGGAGATTGTGTAAATTCCTAGAAGATTTGGGATGGTCAATATTGAATGGAAGTGTGGCAGGAGATGAGGAAGGTGAATGGACATATACAGGGGGGAGGGGAGGTACAGTAATAAATTATGTGTTGGAGAATGAAGAGACGAGGGAGAGGGTTAAAAGGATGGAGATAGAGGATAGGGTGGATTCAGATCACCAACCAATAACGGTGTGGGTGGAGGGTGGCGGCAAGAGCGGGGAGATGAGGAGAAGTAGCCGATCTTTTCGGCCGCCAAGGTCTTTGGCCTTCCGCCGGCCCCCCTTCCCTTTGCTGCCATTCTTTTGCCCCCCTTTTCTTCTTTCTGGCTGCTTTTGTCCCCTTGCTCGCCTGGGTTCCCCCGAGGTTTGCGGCTGCTCTTCCCCCTTTTGCGTTCAGTCTGGTCTGGGGCCCCTGCTTCCTTTTTTGTTTGTCTGTTTTTTTCGCTCCCTACCACCCTTCCCCTTTCCCGAGCATTTCTACTTTGCGGAACTGCGTCGAAACCGTTTGACCTTTCTAACGAACTTCCCATTTTCTCGGCCCTTTTTTGAAGCGCCACCGAGGAAGGAAAGAGAAAGATGGGAGAGAGAAATAGAGGAGATAAAAACGGAGGGACAGGTATGGAAGGTAGTAAATAGAGAAAGGAAAAGGAGAAAGGGAGTAAAAGAAGGGATAAAAATGGAAGAATGGGAAGGGTATTTTAAGGAGGTGCTAGGGGGATTAGATTGGAAGATAACAGGGGAAGGTGGGAGTAGGAGAGGGGAGTATGAGGAGGAAGGAGAGATAAGTAGAGAGGAAATAGGAAGGGTGATAGGAAAATTGAAGGAAGGTAAGGCGGCAGGGGGGGACGTATAGTAAACGAGGTATGGAAATATGGAGGGGGAGAGGTAAGGGAGTGGTTGTGGGAGGTATGTAATAAAGTATGGAGGGGGGAGGGATGGCCGGAAGAATGGAGAGAGGGAATAGTGGTGCCAATTGTGAAGAAGGGAGAAGGGGAAAGGGTAGAGGATTATAGAGAGGTAACTTTGACACAAACCGCATATAAGGTATATGCGGCAGTGTTGACGGAGAGGTTAAGGGATGAACCCCTCCGTTGTGAACCACCTTGCCGTGGTGGAGGGGCTCCCCTGGGAGAGATTCCAGGGGTCTAAGAGCTCACACATGGAAGGAAAACCATGTTAAAGAACCCGGGCAGGT
>CABEGB010000143.1:0-57329 GCA_901521435.1 Crematogaster levior
CAATAAAAAAACGAAAAAGTTTTATTGCTTCTGTCCCCATCCCCTTCATCCTCGCTCCTCACTCTTTTTTCTCTTTCTCCTCTTTCTCACCTCCTCTCTCATCTTTTTTCCTCTCTCTCTCTCCCCCTCTCTTTCTCTCTCTCACCCTCTCTCTCTCTCTCTCTCACCCCCTCTCCCCCTCCTCTCTCCATCTCCCCTCTCGCCCCTCGCTCTCTCGCGCGCCTCTCGCCCGCTCGCGCGCTCCCCGCGCCGCGCGCGCGCGCGCGCCTCCCGCCGTCGCGCGCGCGCCGCCGCGCGCTCGGCGGGAGAAAGCGGCGGCGGCAAGGCCCGGGGGCGGGCGCCGGCCGCGACGGGGACGCGGGAAGAGGGACAAAAGGACGGGGGAGAGAAGGGACAGACAATAAGGACAAGAAAAGGCCCGGCCACAAAGTTATGCACATATGGACGACAGAGACGTAGGGCAAGGGGCGGGGCATAAGGTAAGAGGGGAGATTAGACGACCGATAGAGAGACAAATAAGGAAACGTATGGATGAGTGGCCATGCTTCAGGGGTGACCGTTAAAGAGTGGAAAGAACATTTGGGTCTTGTGTGCCCCCGCTTCGGTACATAGAACATAAGAGACAATATTGTAGGATATATATTATAGAGAAATAGACGGTTCTATAGAAGATCATTTATCTAGGTATCCTGGCCACCCATGAGTCGAGAGCCATAGGTGCCCCCATTTAGTCCTCCTATTGTTACAGTTTCTAGTTAATTTGTGGTATGGAAATTGCAGTGGTGTGTTCCACAGAAGCGCGTTCTTTTCTTCCTTGCTCTTCTTTCTTGGCGTTTTTTTTGTCTTCGTATCTTTCGTTGCCTCGTTTTTTTCGCTGGTTCTGTCTTTCCTTCTCAATGTCTCCTCAACGTCTTCCACGGGAATATGTTCTTATGCTCGCCAGTAAAACTAATAGGTCCTTAGTTATACTACTACATTTTGACAACTAATTGTCGGCACGAGTGACTGCGAGTTTGCATTAAACCGCTTACTTCTAAGCCCCCCCTGACCGCCCTTGGGCTCCTTTTTTGTTTCCCCGGTTCCTCTCACCCCCCCCCGTTGTTTGATTATGTAACTATCCAATTTATGTCGTGTTTGGTGTCATTTTAATCACAAAAATCTCATTAACCCATTAAAATTATTTTCAAATCGACAAAATACGAAGTAAAAGTTTTAGTTTTTATTTTATTCGATGTTTATACATTTTGCTGGAGAGTCACCGAAAGCCAGAGAGAAAACGAACAAGCAGCAAGCGAGGCCAACATCAAAGAGAGTTCCGAAGTCTCGACGCGAGCCTATCTTAATTTTCAATCTTTCGTACCATATTTCCTTTTACTCTCGAAAATAAAATTTTTATATTTCGCAGTTTATCAGTTCAAAAATAATTTTAATGGATTAATGAGACTTTTACGATTAAAATGACACCAAACACGGTATAGATCGGGTAATTTTTAATTAGATTATAATCAAGATGTTAATTACTTATCTAATTAAAAATTACCCGATCTATACCGTGTTTGGTGTCATTTTAATCGTAAAAGTCTCATTAATCCATTAAAATTATTTTTGAACTGATAAACTGCGAAATATAAAAATTTTATTTTCGAGAGTAAAAGGAAATATGGTACGAAAGATTGAAAATTAAGATAGGCTCGCGTCGAGACTTCGGAACTCTCTTTGATGTTGGCCTCGCTTGCTGCTTGTTCGTTTTCTCTCTGGCTTTCGGTGACTCTCCAGCAAAATGTAGAAACATCGAATAAAATAAAAACTAAAACTTTAACTTCGTATTTTGTCGATTTGAAAATAATTTTAATGGGTTAATGAGATTTTTGTGATTAAAATGACACCAAACACGACATAAATTGGATTATTTTTAATTAATACCTAATCAAAACTTTGATTATATTAACCTTGTAAAAAATTATCCAATTTATGTCATGTTTGATATAATTTTAATCGTAAAACTCTCATTAATCTAATACAATTATTTTCAAATTTATAAAATAAGAAATATTAGTTTAATTTCGAGAATAATAACATATACGTGGAAGACTTTATATACATTAGATAAAAAAAAGCGAGAGAGCTTCTTTGGAACACTTCAATTTACATACACAAATTGAAATATAAACTTTAAAAATAGGAAAATATGTATATAATCATGTGTGCAAGATAAATTATATAAAATATATATATATATATATATAAAATATGTATTATGTATATGTACAGAAGGGGACACAAGACACAAATGTCTTTACAAGTTCACACATGAAAGCATGCACATATCAATACGTTTATATTATTTTGTATATATATATGTAGTTATATATACATATATGCACATTCACATGGAATACGTATATGTATTTCAATATGTGCATAAATTCTTGTGGAAGGCATTTATGTCCTTATTGTCTGTACATTATATAAAATTAATTTTAATATTCAATAGTAAAATTATATGAATGAGAAACAGAATTTAATAAAGAAAGCTTTTATACAGAAGAGAGATAGAGAGAGAGAAAGAGAGAGAGAGAGAGAGAGAGAGAGAAAGAGAGGGAGGGAGAGGAAAGGATATATATGTATTTATAAATATTATTAAAGATAAAAAGATTTATTTATACTATTATTAATTTATATTTACACTAAATCAAAACTTTCGTTTTTTTATTGCAAAAATTGTGATATTGACAATATTAAATATATATTAAATTTTGCAGACATATATTTTTATGTTTTGTGATATAGATAAAAATAACAATTATTTCAGAATAATAATGAATAAGCAAAATATGTATATTTAATGAAAAATTTCTTTATTTTATATGTATAAATACTAATATACATATTATCTCTGGTTACAGGTTTATATTATCGACACTTCGTGCACATAGCACGGAACAGAACCATAATCTGTGGACATAGCGTGTTACCCATCGAAAAATTTCGTAGACATTGCTATGTAGTTCAATGTGCACGCTTTATGGACATAGAGGCGTCTCGAATTGTGGTCGCACCTAAATTATCGACACTTCGTGCACATAGCACGGAACAGAACCATTATCCGTAGACATAGCACGAAACAGAACCATCATCTGTGGACATAGCGTGTTACCCATCGAGAAATTTCGTGGACATTGGCTATGTAGTTCAATGTGCACGTTTTATGGACATAGAGGCGTCTCGAATTGTGGTCGCACCTAAATCGCGGGCATGACCACTCTCATCCTTCTCTCTGTTGATATATTCAAGATACAACGGCGAATGCCTCACGTTATGCTGAAGGAGATAAATAAGCTATCGATGCTGCATACTTTGGAAAGCGGACGATATCTCAGCATGGGTTTTCGTTCGTGGAACCTGTATGAGTACCCCCTGTTGCAAAACACTACCAAGCATTCGTGGGCTGTAAAAACCACGAGTCAGCTTGAAAAACCGCGATACGTTATTTTTGCGCTGCAGACTGGTCGAAAGAACGTCATGTCCGAGGATACGAGCCGATTCGACGATTGTAAACTGACCAACGTGAAACTCTATTTGAACTCTGAATTTTATCCATACGATGACCTGAACTTAGATTTCGATAAAAAAAGTTGTGCTATGCGTTATGATATGTATGCACGTTTTTGTCAAGCCTATTACGGATGTGCCTACTATGAAACGTTTTGTACGGTGCTTACGTTTCTAGAGAAAGGACCTTTTGTGGTCATCGATTGCGACGACAAAACGAATCCGTCAAGAGTGCCACCGTGGATGTAAGATTGGAATTTGAGTGCAAAGAGAATGTACCGGCAAATACCACCGCGTACTGTCTTATTATACACGATCGCGTAATTCAGTACAATCCGTTGACCAACGTAGTGCGCAAAATCACCTGAGTGCCGCAGCATTGATATAAAATGTACGATGCATCGAGATCAACCGCAGTCTTTTTTTCAACAACAATAAAAAAACATCGTCATGTCCGTACCGACGTTCGTGGATCTGCAAGGCTTTATCGTCGGCAGAAACTTTGTCGTGAAGGAGTTTGCCGCTCTCAGAGAGGGATCCGTTCTCTCTCACTATATTTTTGGAAGCATCGAACCATGGTGGCTTCTCACCAAAGCGGAAAAACAGCATGCATCCTGGTTGACAGCGAATCATCATGGATTACAATGGGAAGACGGAATGATTCCATATGGCAAGGCTAGAACTTTGATTGCGACGGCGGTGATGGGGGCGACGGAGAACGAGATATCACCCATCGTGTACGTCAAGGGACATGAGAAACGAGAATGGCTGCGGGATCTGTTACTGGATGACGCGAGAGAAGAAGTCTATATCGAAAATATTGATACACATTATGAAGACATTGAATCTTTGAATAAGTTGAACGTTATGTATACGCTGCGTTGCCAGAAACATGTATCAAACTGCGCTTTACAAAATGTATTTAAACTATTCAATTGGTGGTCCGACCATAAAAATATACATGTAACCAATTGTACTTTACAAAAAAAAAAACGTACATCCAAGTGATGGTCTAACTATAAAAATAAATATATTATCAAAAAATAGTTGTCAATTTTTTTCCTCTTCCACTATCCACCCATATTCCTTTTCCGCTTGCGTATGGTTAAGATTATATCGTTTGTTCTCGTAATTTCTATGCTGACATTGGTGCTTGAAAATTTAGGAGAGGAATAATCCCTTCCCCATGTAATTTTTTATTGACTTTGAAGAACACGATCGTACACGTTCAGTGTTGCATCAGCCGCTTGTACGAACCGCTCAGCGAACAGCTTCTCGTTATAAGAGCAATGGACTACGGCATAAATTATTACGTTCCGATTGAATGTGATAAAAGATCTGATGGGTAAGTATCATAAATTTATATATATTTTACACAATTTTATACAATAATAGTTTCACTTTTTGGTAAATCGGAATTACATTACAGGAAACGTGCTATCTCGGAAAAATGCTCGCGCTACATGCATACATGCGCGCTACATGAGACGGACATTTGCTCTGACACCTGCGGCGCATAAATATTTGGAAATTGGACTCAAAGTGGGACCCGTGTCTTCTGTGGAATTAATTCTCGGAGATATCCGAGGACATCAGATGGTGTTGCCTTATACAACGTGGACAAGATTCATTGAAAGACGCGTGGATATTGAACGATTCCTGCAATCAACAGCTACTTCACCGTTACAGATTGGAGATCGATCTGTTGGACTC
Source organism: Crematogaster levior (assembly GCA_901521435.1). Taxonomy (NCBI): domain Eukaryota; kingdom Metazoa; phylum Arthropoda; class Insecta; order Hymenoptera; family Formicidae; genus Crematogaster; species Crematogaster levior. The sequence continues at coordinate 5,266 of CABEGB010000143.1, forward strand.
GCTGCAATACGTGATGTGAGCGTTGTAAAACTGACATTACACGCTACATCCTTATACATGAAGCCATCAACCGTACTCTTTATGTTCGAGCTAGAACATTGTGTCGAACATGTATATTTCAAGCTGTGTCAGAGTATAAAAAGCGTTAGTGATAGATATAAAGATTTTAGATATTTTGCGTAATATTTATGTTATCGATAAACGTGGTGCAGCTACAATACTATGTCAAGTTTATGATAAAACTTCAATCATAGATTGAACTATTGGCTTATGTTCTAGATCCTATTATGTATGATGCAATTTATCATGAATAAATAATAGTAAAAATTACTTTAATTCTATTTCTTCCCCATACCATTTCATCCACTATTGTTTCCTTAGATAAATTAGATTTAAAAATTGATAAAAAAAGTTAATATAATTATTTATTTAAAAATAAATTTAAGATTGTGGGGGGCGCTTGTGGGGAAAGGGAATACGCGCTTGTGGGAGAAAGATCTTAAAGAGATAGAATTTTCAAAACTAACAAATAACGCGTTAATGTTTTTGGGGAAAAAACGGAAAGGTTTGCATGTAACTTGGTGACGCACTAGAATATCTAATCTTCCGGCGCCGGATATTTTATAAAAAATGAGTGATTCATGGAACTCGGAATTTATGTTTCTTTGGGTCTTATTATCCCTTTGAACAAAAAATAAGAAAAGATTTTAGAAATTTGTGACAATGTTTAAACACTATCGTGTGACGCACTAGAATATCTTATCTTTCGACATCGTAAATTTATAAAAACTGAGTGATTTATGGGTTTTTTTATTTATTTATTTATTTATTTATTTATTTATTTATTTATTTATTTAATAAGTAGAAATCAAAAGAAAAATTGGTTTTTTATTAATTAATTATTTATTTTTATAAGGAGAAATCGAATAAATTGATTAATTATGAGATTATTTTATTATAAGGGGAAATCGAAAGAAAAAATTGATTAATTTAATTGATTAATTGATTGATTAATTTAATTGATTGATTGATTGATTGATTTAATTGATGGATTGATTAATTTAATTGATTGATTGATTGATTGATTGATTTAATTGATTGATTGATTAATTTAATTGATTAATTAATTGATTAATTAATTACCCCCCGTGACGCCATACTCCCACTCCCGTGACGTCATACCCCCACTCCAAAGTGGTCCAGAACTGGCATATATTCCCTACTGCAGACGTGCCCTTTTTGGTAGCACCGGACCTCGCTGGCCAATCGCTAGCGCGCTCGGTAACGCGCCGCGTGACAGTTGACACGATCTCGGAAAGACCAATGAGCGGCGAGGAAATCGCCGCGCGCGAAACATGAATTAACTTGCGCTAAAAAGGCTATCTTACAATATTATGGTTATGTAACTTAATTTTATACATGCAATATAACTGGAGTTATTAAACTGTTATATTACTCCGTTATTTATATGTTATATAGGCAAGCATAGCAATATAAATGCTATGTTGCGTGTTACATAACATTTGTTATGTTAATATTACATTGATAATATATAATTTTAATTACGCGAAACTCTAAGAGTGCAGCCTAGGTTCTCGTAGTGCAGTCCCATTCCATTATGGAATAGTGTAACGTAAACGAGAGCGAAACCGAGCATTCCGTGTTTTTCATTGCGTTAAAACGGCAAATCTTTTGTATATTGCGCGATATTTTCGATAATCATCGATCGATATTTATCGCTTGTATATCCCGAAAGTTCCGGAACTCGGTCTCTTTCCTAGAGTGACGTGCACAATTAAGAAAATATTTTTTGATCGGCTCAAGTTAATCAGAGGTAATCCTTTTTATTTTATAAAATATTTGTTACAATTCAAAGAAAAGTGAACAATTTACTACGGCTCTTTAATATAAAATCATAAATTGGAATAAAAATAAGCCTTTCAAAAACATATGTATACGTGGTGTGGTGATAAACGCATTACAAATAAAAAAATTTGTGAACAAAATTGCACATATGTAGACGCGTTTTGGCTCACTGAGCCCTCTTCAGTAACGCTTTAATCAAAACGAAATTACAGTTAAACGAAGCCGAGAGGCAAAAACAGGTACTGCGTTTCAATTCAAATATTCTTAAATTTATATAGAAATTACTTCTCACCTACCAGTAACAATAACTATCTACGAATTTTGGATTTTCACCAAACTCTTGATAATAAAACTCTTGCTTCTCTCCCCTCTCATCATCACATAGTGTGTTCTTCGGGTCACTACTCCACGGACATTTCCAATTCGAAAGAGTCTCTGACATCGGCTCCTCCAACACCATGATCTTATCAACATTGCGACAACGAGATTGGATCTCCTACAGGACCTATCTACTCGGCTTCGTTTAACTATAATTTCGTTTTGATTAAAGCGTTACTGAAGAGGGCTCAGTGAGCCGAAATGCGTCTACATATGTGCAATTTTGTTCGCGAATTTTTTTATGAATATTTGTAATGCGTTTATCACCACACCACGTATACATATGTTTCTGGTTCAAAAAAGGCTTATTTTTATTCCAATTTATGATATTTGTTAAACTTAACATTAAGTGATATTTTTTTTATTTCTTTAACACAACGTATATATTTCTTAAGTATACAGGGTGATTCAAAATAACCGTATGTCCTTAAAGAGACATATTCCTAAGCGTATTCTAAGACAACTTTTCCTTTGCCAAAAATTTTTCCGGAGCTTAGTTTTCAAAATACAAAGGAAAATAGGTAGCGTATCGTGAGTCGAGTACAAGAGACAAGCAGGGGCGGACCACTCACCCGTTACGCGGGTGTTTACGCGAGGCGCCTGCTGCAATCAGCTGACGATACATAAATATGCATACACACACACACACACACACACACACACACACACACACACACACACCGCACGCAGCTGACAGACGGACGGACAGACAGACAGACACACGCACGTACGCATGTACATTTATTCATGCACTCAAGAATGCGTCAGAGAGAGAGAGAGAGAGAGAGAGAGAGAGAGGAGGGAGAGGAATGTATCGAAGAAGCTTCAACATGTTTACTTACGTATCATTTTGTCTAAACAATTGATTGCTTCCGCGATGAGACAAATTCGTATGGAGTGATTTTATCCTTTTTCTTATTGTTCACGTTTCGAAGCACACAACACATTCACATCTCTGTCACTCACTTCATCGATAAAACGAGGAAATATTTAATGATAACTATTCAGCGCAAAATTACTCGAAAAAGAAAAACACGTTTTCGACGAACACACGACACGTGTTTACTCGACGCGGCAAGCAGTCGACTGACTTGATAGGTTATTGTTATCACGACAATCCCGTAACCAATTGAAAGTGGCTGCGTTCAGCAACAGAGCAGATCAGTGAGCGCTTAGTGATTCTTTTATTTAATTGGTTTCTGCACTTAGATCCAACGAAGATCTAAATGCAAGAACCAATCATATTAAAGAATCACTAAGCGCTCACTGGTCTGTTCTGTTTGCTGAACGCAGCCAATGTGAAACGTGAACGTACGATGATTTGAAGCCTCAGAATTAAAAACTGAATTAAAAACTGAAAATATTAATTAATATAATTTGATGTATTTTATTTATCTTTGGTTTTTAATAATTTGCGAATTTGGAGAAAATGTTCCTCGAAACGAAATATTTGGTTGCCCTGAAAAGGGCAGATTATTTCATTTTCTTCTTTTTTTATAGCAGATGTTCGAAGTGGCCACCGTCCATTGTGACACAAGCTCTCATGCGTCTCAATAAATTTCTTTGAGTCTTCTCCAGAATATCATTTTCGATGGACCAAATGGCATAATGGAATTTGTTGTTTAAATCGCCGACGTCTTCGGGAAGCTTTCTGTAGATTATCTCTTTACAATGTCCCCACAGGAAAAAATCCAACGGATTAAGATCCGGAGATCTTGCGGGCCAAGATATTGGGCCATACCGACCCATCCAACGTTCAGGAAATTGCTCGTTCAAGTAATCCGTAACGACTCTGGCGTTGTGTGGTCCAGCACCGTCCTGTTGGAATATGATTTTATTCCTCTCTGCTAATGGCACTTCTTCCAAAAAATCTGCCATATTTTCTGCCAAAAATTCTTTATAAAATGTGCCATTTAATATATCTGACAGAATTACTGGACTAAGTATGTTTGTGCCCATTATTCCTGCCCAGACGTTGAGTTTCCATTGAGTTTGAAAATTTCTGTCTCGAGTGACTCGAGGATTCTCATCTCCCCACACGTACATGTTGTGAGAATTAAAAATTCCTTCTCGTGTGAACAGCGATTCATCGCTGAATATCACACGAGAAGGAAATTCTGGATCTTCTTCTACTCTTCTCAAGAAATTCTCACAAAACGCCTTTCTCCTAGGATAATCTTTTTCTCGTAAATTTTGCACGCGGCAATAATGAAAAGCGTGCAATTTTTTTTCCTTTAGACCCTCTGTACTATAAAGTAAGACAGATCATGCTCTCGAGCAATAACCCGAATACTAGTTTCAGGCTCTTGTTCGATTGCACGAAGAATTGTCTCCTCATTTCGTACGTTTCTTGCGTTGCGTTGTCTACCGCATTCTTTTTTATTTGGTAAGACGCTTCCGCTCTCGTATAATCGTTGCGCTGCTCTAAGTATTACGTTAGCCGACGGATGTCTCGCTCGATTTGGATATAATTCTGCATATCGTCTTGCAGCAACGTTATGCTGTCCCTGGCATTCGCCAAGTGCCATCAGCATGTCGTAATATTCTTCGTTTGTGTATGCCATCTTGCTAACGCTTCTAATAATCGAAGGATTATTGAGTGAAGAATCGATCGCTTAATCTTATTTATACGATCCTCGCGGGGGTCCATGTCCCCCACCGCGCCCCTTCCGTCAAATCGCGGGTCACGTGTCGCGGGTCGCGAGTCGCGTGACGCGACATGCGACTCGCGATTTGACGGAAGGGGCATGGTGAGGGACATGGAAAGTGCACATGAAGTGTAATAAGTCGTAAATAAGTGACAATTTCACATGACAAAATGTATAAAATTAATATCAATGAATAATTTTTTATTTACGACTGCTACGGCTATAAAGTTCTCATTTGTAAAATAATCTCTTAAAAAATTTATGTAAATATTCCCTGTTAGCCTTAATTTTATAGTCGTAGCAGCCGTAAATAAAAAATTATTCATTGATATTAATTTTACATTTTTGTCATGTGAAATTGTCACTTATTTGCGATACACTTCATGTGACAGCTTTGACAGTTCGTGTTCCAAAGTCAATACTGACATATTTTACTATTAATTAATTATCATAATTATAACATAAATTATCATAATTATAACATAAATACAATAAAATACAATAAAATAAGAAACAATTATAACAACAACGTATGCAAAATTATCAATTTCAAGAATAGAATTGGGGCTTGAAAACACCTTCACTACTGTACAGTGTGCCATGCCTGAGCGCGCGAATTTCGGACGACTTGATTAGTCAACTATAAACCCTTCTCATTTAAAAACTATAGCACCCTCGATATTTTGGTATTAGAATTTTCGTCTCAAAATGATCTCAGGAATCTCACCATTTACCTATGGTGCGCGAAGTCTGGGACACCCTGTATATATAAGCAAATATAATACTTAAAAACTAACTTTAATATATAATATATTATATACATATATATATATATATATATATATATATATATATATGTGCTGCTTATGCGAGCAAAGAAAAATTAACTTTAAACTTGTAGAATATTTTTTTATAGCGTCTTGCAAAATTCTAGTAAGAATAAAATTCTAAGAATATTTTATAATATGAAACTATTATTTTACAGGATTGTTCTGGAGTACAGAGGAATGATCTTTGTTATTAATTGATGGAATATTGAATTATCTCCGTTCATAACACTGATTGATGGATCTAGTTGGCAATTATTGACGGATACAAAATCTAACGAATATCAATTGTTTTCATTAATAAACATCAAATTCTAACACGTGTCCAAGTAAGTGCAGATTATCTTCAATAATTAAATAACTTTTTGAAATAACGAATTACTTAAGATCTACATGTTCTGTAAATTATTGTGAATCTTATAAAATCAAATAACTAATATAAAAAGATGGTAAATATTCCGATTTACACAGCCACCGCCAATGACCTTGACCTTGACATATGTTGTCAAGGTCAACCTCCTGAGTAACTTTCGGAAGGTTTTTGCCGTCGCTCGTTTTTCACTAAAAAGTTATTATCAAAAAGGAGTTTGGAAAATAGTGAATTTGGAACACATCCCCATACACACACACGCACGCACTCACACACACACACCGAATGGGGGCGCGGGGGGCTTTGACCCCCCACCCGCACCTCCCCTCGTCGGGTGGAACTCGCTCCGCGTGGAAAATCGCATGGGTATGGAAATCGCTTCGCAAAAATTAATATGTTGAAGAAAGATTTCACAATTTATTGATTAGTGTTGATGCAGAATTGTTTTCGTACATAAGCGATGTGAGATTTTATTTCGGGCCGAAATTCCATGCGAAGCGAGTTCCACCCGGCAAGGGAGGGTGCAGATAGGGGGCCGAAGGCTCCCCGCGCCCCTTTTGGTGTGTGTGTGTGTGTGTGTGTGTGCGTGTGTGCGTGCGTGCGTGCGTGCGCGCGTGCGTGCGTGCGTGCGTGCGTGCGTGCGTGCGTGCGTGCGTGCGTGCGTGCGTCTTGTGCGTGCGTGCGTGCGTGCGTGCGTGCGTGCGTGCGTGCGCGCATGTGTGTCTGTATGGGGATGTGTTCCAAATTCACTATTATAACTTTTTAATGAAAAACGAGCGACGGCAAAAACCTTCAGAAAATCACTCAGGAAGATGACCTTGACAACATATGTCAAGGTCAAGGTCATTGGCGGTGGTTGTGTAAATCGGAATATTTACCGAAAAGATTTCTCTACTTAAGTTAAATATACTTATAGTTTAATATTTACATCGCATATATTGATTGTATGATTAATTAAATATTATATTAAATACTATATAATATAATATTAAGATTTTATTAAAATCTTGTATTTGGCACAAAATAATAAAAAATTTCGTTTTCTCGATTATCATACATTGTTATTTCTCATTATATATTGTTGCACTCTCGCACGCTTCCGTCACTCACACACTCACGGTTCCGCAGCTCACTCGCGGAAAGAAACAACTCGGTTATTTATTACAAGCGAACAATTTATTAATTAATTAGAGATACAGGCGTCCATTAATCTGACAGCTCCGTAAACAACAACTCTCCTGGCAACGCATCAACAAGCGTCGCTAGGGAACGAGACTCAATCTCCGGTACGCATCTTCACTGCGTACCGGGTGACCAGGCGCGGGCGCAACACTGCTCCCCTTCTTCTCAGATTGTCGCCCCGATAATCCTTGAGGGGCAGAAGAAGATTCTCTTCTCCCAACCGGCTCCAGGGCGGTACTACTCTCCTTCTCGGACTCCGGGTAGATCCCCAACCGGTTCCAGGGAGACGCAGCCTTGAAGACCTCTTCCAACCGGCTCCAGGGTGGCTCAACCCTCCTCACGGGTACGAGTTGGCCCCCAACCGGCTCCAGGAAGATGCAACCTCGGATTCCTCTTCCAACTAGCTCCAGGGTGGCTCAACCCTCCTCTCGGGCATCGAGTTGGCTCCCAACCAGCTTCAAGGAAGACGCAGTCCAGGGTCCTTTTCCCAACCGGCTCCAGGGTGACTCAACCCTCCTCACGGGTACGAGTTGGTCCCCAACCGGCTTCCAGGGAGATGTTGCTGACTCTTCTTCACTGTCACCGTCGTCCCTCTTCGGTCTTAAGTCTTCATTCTTGATCTTGTTCAGATCTTGAGTCCGATCTTGAGTCTTCTTGGCCCCATACTTGGGTCTTCTTTCTTCGGACAAGGGGGGTGAATTCTGCCCTGTGGCACCAACGTCCCGCAGGACTCCCCAAATCCCTGCCTCGGCATTCGCCCTGAGTCCCACGGAAAAACCACAGGACAAAAACCGTGGCGAGGCAGTCATCTTTTCCAAAACAGTTAAAAGTTAACAGGAAAAGGCAGGAACGAAGGACAGCTCCGAACTCCGGGAACAGCTTCTCTCCCCAGCCGATCCCCTTCGGCTCCGAGCCGCGCACCTCCCTTTGCTAAAAGAGAACACAAAACGCAGTAACTAGGAAAACAAAAACTTTAAACTGAACGAGCAGACTTTTGTCGAGTTCCGATTTTAATTCCTTTCAGGGGGATTCCCACCTTTGAGGTTCTCCCCCCCCGGCGAATTTCTTCCTGCGAAATACAAGTTCGGCTTCTCTAGAAGCAAATCTTCGCGGCTCTCCCCCAAAATGACCTTTGTGGCCTTTGCTCGCTCGATAGTCGCCCTCAGAGAGGAGATCCCCTCCAATTGAACAGTCCTCTTCACGCAACCATTGGTGAGCGCCGAAATAAATTGCGCGCACGCTATCTTTTCGCGCACGCTATCTTTTCGCGTACCGCGAACGGGCACTCGGGGTAGGCGAGACGAGCGAGTCTCTCCAACTCCCCCCCAAGCGCGGCGAAATCCTCTCCGTTTCTCTGTCTCCGGTTTGCGAACTGCGCATAGCAACTCTGCGCCGAAAGTGTCTCTCCGAAACATAATTCGAAACGAAATTTCAGCTCGGCGAACCTCAAACTTTCAATGTCCTGGACGGACTCAAGGACGGAGCGCGCTTTCCCTCGCAAGCTTGAAGGCGAGGGCGATCGCCTTAAAAGATTCGTCCCATCGATTCGCGCGCGCAACCAGATCAAACTGTACGAAGAACTCCCGCAACGAAGCCCGTCGAACGTATCGGGCTTAAGCTTGAAACCGGTCTCGGAACGCTCGCCACTCTCGCACGCCGGGACACGCTCCGCATCCGCACGCCCCGCGCTACCGCTTTCGCTCGCAAGAACGCAATCCGCGTCCACTCGCCCCGCGTCACCGCCCTCGCGTGGGTTAGCATTTCTAAAATCGGAAAGACTTAGCTGGTTCCGCAGCATCCGCAGCTCCTCGTCCAGCTGCCGCAACTGCTCCGCAAACTCCTCCTCCCCGCGCGCCCGCTCCTCCCGCATTGAGCGCATCTCCGTGAGAATCTGGGAGAGGGTCACCGCTTCGATTGTTCCCTCCGTCGTGGCCTCTCGGGCTCTCTTCCTCGTCTGCACCGGGGAAGATGTAACCGCGAACATCATTGAACGTCGGTAAACGGAAGCGCGACTGTCCGTAGAAATGTATCCAGCCGTCCTATCCCGGACGAGCCCCCAAAAATGTTGCACTCTCGCACGCTTCCGTCACTCACACACTCACGGTTCCGCGGCTCACTCGCGGAAAGAAACAACTCGGTTATTTATTACAAGCAAACGATTTATTAATTAATTAGAGAGGCGTCCATTAATCTGACAGCTCCGTAAACAACAACTCTCCTGGCAACGCATCAACAAGCGTCGCCAAGGAACGAGACTCAATCTCCGGTACGCATCTTCACTGCGTACCGGGTGACCAGGCGCGGGCGCAATAATATATATATGGGGCATTCTCTGTCAAAAAGGCCACCCCTCTGCCCACTTTAATTTTTGAGATAAAATGCTTTAATAGAGCTTGAAATTTTCGTTGAAATTTTCGGTGTCTATTTTTCAAAGCCGTCTGGCGTTTTTTGGGTACCAAAATGGCGGACCTATTAAGGGGCCAAGAAATAAGAAAACTAAAAAAAAATTGTATTTCTTGATTAAAAAAAATATAAATGCACATATTAAAAAATTCCTTTCATGCCTAAATAGTGCATTTATTTAGGTACTATACTTTGAATGAAAGTAGATTCTCGGAGGTTTTCGAGTTCGTGGGCAAGCAGGAGAGGGCACGGACTTCAGTTCCACCTGACGCAGGTGCTCACTGAGCATGGTTGCTTCGGTGAGTACCTGCACAGGATAGGCAAGGAGCGCACGGCCAGGTGCCACCACTGTGCGGCCGGTCAGGACTCGGCGCGTCACACCTTGAGTGAGTGTGAGGCGTGGACGGAGGAGCGCCGGGTCCTGACCGAAGTGGTTGGCACCGACCTCTCCCTCCCAGCATTGGCTAAGGCCATGCTGGAGGAAGAGACAAAATGGAAGCCGATCTCCTCCTTCTGTAGCACTGTTGGAGAAGGAGGAGGCCGAACGAATAAGGAGAGGGGAGGTGGAGGTAGTACCTCCTTCCTCCCCCTCCCAAAGAGGAGAAGGTGATGGCGGCGGCGGGGATCCCCCTCCAACCGTGAGGAGGATTAGGGGAATCCCCCGTCGCCGCCTCGCCCACCTACGGGCGTGACATTAATGGGGGCCCCCCGAGGGCTGGCAAACTGCCAGCCCAAGTAAAAACAGGGGGGCCCCCATGGGAGAGGGTACTTGCACTCTCTCCCACCCACACTTACAAGTAACACTACCCAACTGTCACTCACCGATTACAACCAAACTTTGCACATCAATAAAACACAAAAAAATATTGAACCCCTGTTTTTTTATTTTTCCGGAACTCGGTTCCTAGGGGTAGAAACCACCCCTATCAAACCACAGGCAAACTAACCCATTGGAGTCTGAAAAGTGGGAGTTTTATCGCTTATTTTTCTTGAAATAATTTAATTTCACACTATAAACCAGCTTATTTATATTACTTTTAATCCACCTACCCACCTACCCCCTATAAAACCCTCCACAAACAGGTTAACACACTGATTTTGGATAGCAACCTCAGTTTCGTATTTTTTTAAATAATTAAATTTCACACCGCAAGCAGACGTAACTATCAGTCCATCTGAACTCTAGAAACTACCCCTATTTAACCCTAGGATAGCAGATAAAGTGACTTACTTTTCTTAAAAAATTAAATTCTACACGCCACGCAAGTTAATGTACGTAATCAACTAACAATAAGTTCATTGTAGTTATGATTTAAGACTCAAAAATTACCCCATTTTTAGTGTTATCCAGGGACAACGACGTGGACGTAATGGGATTATGTCCCCTTTGGGGTGCTTGATTAATGTGAGTCCCCTTGCCTGTCACTAGATTAGATAAGCTAGAACGATAGTACCGTATTCAGATAAAGCTATTACTTTTCATCTTCCTCGCAATAATGTGGTATACTTTGTTCGTTGATTGCAAAAAAATGGTCTATACAAAGATTTTTGGTGCACCACGCGCACTTGATAACTGCAAATTCACCACCTAATACACAGATTGTATCAGTTTTTTGAAAACAGTACTGAACGGGTGTTTCAAATTTTCCTGGCTTATCTGTTAGGTAACCGCTTTTCCACCATGCATATTTGAACATATTTACGAATCTTGGTGCTGAAAATTGATTATGAGTCAGTGACTGTAACTTTAAAATGTTGTTTCGTAAATGTAAATTAATATCAAAATTATATAACATAACCATATCTGAAAAGCTTTTGATAAAGTTTTTCCATGGCCTAAACCCATAGACATCACAGGGTTGAATTGATCCAGTAGTTCCTGTATATTTTTGACTTTAACCACTTTTCTTCCAGTGTTTATATTTTTGAATACTTTTTCTTTTTGTCCTGACCAACAATCCAAGAGTAATAGAGAATTTTTACCAACGACAGATAAGAAGTCTTTCTCAAACCAATTTGCAGCTATTTCAGATGTTTCCTTTCCCGAGCTAGAAGGGTAAACAGAAATGTTCTTTGCTTTATATATAGTTTTTTGTACGTTAGGTCCAAATTTTCCACCTGGTTCTTGTAAGACTATTAGTAATGGAGAGTGAAGTTTACCATCTGCTGAAATGATAGGTTGTATTGTGTAACTATGAGTTAACGATGTTAAAGACTGCGCAAGACACTCCACTTTCACTGTTCCTATGATTGACAATGTACGTCCAGCATGCGTTTCTAAATTGAACCCAGATTGATCAAAATTATAGACGTTTGATGTACCTAATGTTTGGATATCTCTGCGTATATCTTCAACGAATTTTGATGCAGTTTGCGATAATTCCGATGCATTAGATAACTGTGCAGTAGTTACAAATTTATTAATTTTTCTGGAAACTATTCCATGACTTACTTTAAAATTGTGGATCCATTTTGATGAAGCCTTGAAAAGTTTTGAAGGCAACTGAACATTTTCCCTGGCTTTAAGTGCCCACCTTTTTAAATTGGCATCATGAATAGGTAAACACTTATCGGAAGCACTATTAAATTCAAGTAAAACATACTTTGAAATATCAAGTAACTTTTCTAATCTGGTTCCTCCACGTTCAATTTGCTCTTCCCATCTGTAGAGCATTCTTTGATGTTTTACTTTTGTAAATTTGGTCTGTACAGATTCCAAACTTCTTCTTTTTCTCTTGCCTGAACGCCAAAACGCAACTGTCCTTTGCTTATAATCCAAAGTTACACCAGGTGGGTCATCGTTTTCGATGGATTCGATATATTCTTCGTCCACATTCTCGTCAACTACTACTGCCTCAGGAGTTACGCTTTCATCATAGTAGGATAAAGTATTATAACTTTCAACCAGTAATTTGCAATCGGATGACGTCTTTATGATTTCTACAAGATTAGAAGCAAACGATCTTTCTTCATCAGTTATTTCCGATTCAATATTATATTCTGGACCCTTAAATGCTAATTTCAGCAAATTCAAAATATTTTTTGGATTCATCGGCATGATGAACCAAATTTGCAGTTTATCAAAAAGAAAATCTTATAGTTTTAAACTATTAATTAATTTTTTACAAATTTTTGAAATCTACAATGATCAGAATGATAATGTATAAATCTTTTTCATGAAGAAGTTAGCATATAATTAAATTACAAAATATGAAGAGATTTTAAATACAAATTTACCAAAAAATTTCTAAAAAACCAATTTGTCGTGAACAATATATTTTGACGAACGTTTGTTATTTTTGCAGAAAGCAAAAGTCCCAAAGGAAACTTTTTAATAACCTTATGTAGTTTTTCGACAGATAGATTCAAAATACATTAGGTTTATCTGATTTGGTTACTTATACCAGTGCTCGGAATTAGTTGCTCATTTCGAGCCGATTCCCGAGACGACGCCTCCTATTCCCCCACTACCGCTCGACGCTCGAGCAGACACTGCGGCCGAGCCGCCGACAGCGTGTCTATTGCTTTAACTCAGGAACGTCTCTAAAGAAAAAGAAAGCTAGGACCTTTTATATGTAGGATACGTGTACGGGGATAACACTAAAAATGGGGTAATTTTTGAGTCTTAAATCATAACTACAATGAACTTATTGTTAGTTGATTACGTACATTAACTTGCGTGGCGTGTAGAATTTAATTTTTTAAGAAAAGTAAGTCACTTTATCTGCTATCCTAGGGTTAAATAGGGGTAGTTTCTAGAGTTCAGATGGACTGATAGTTACGTCTGCTTGCGGTGTGAAATTTAATTATTTAAAAAAATACGAAACTTGCTATCCAAAATCAGTGTGTTAACCTGTGGAGGGTTTTATAGGGGGTAGGTGGGTAGGTGGATTAAAAGTAATATAAATAAGCTGGTTTATAGTGTGAAATTAAATTATTTCAAGAAAAATAAGCGATAAAACTCCCACTTTTCAGACTCCAATGGGTTAGTTTGCCTGTGGTTTGATAGGGGTGGTTTCTACCCCTAGGAACCGAGTTCCGGAAAAATAAAAAAACAGGGGTTCAATATTTTTTTGTGTTTTATTGATGTGCAAAGTTTGGTTGTAATCGGTGAGTGACAGTTGGGTAGTGTTACTTGTGAGGGGTCCCAGAGCACATGTGTCCGCTCCCGGGGGGAGTCCATAGTCGATCTGACTTGGGCTTCCCCGGGGGCGGCACGCTTAGTGAGGTCATGGGGGGTGGCCGAGCGGGAAACGCTCTCGGACCACCTCTCGATAGAGGTGGTCCTTACGGCCACCCCCCATGAGGTGCTGCTCCGCCGCCGAGTGGGGGGCAGTAAACCCCCTCGGAGGTGGGTTTTGTCGCGGTTATGCCGCGACAAACTAGTAGCCTCGGCCGCGGCGGAGGCCTGGTCCGACTTACCAACGGATCAGGTCGACGCCGAGGCCGAGGCGAGGGAGGTTGAGGAGATGGCCGCACGCTTGTGCGATGCGGCCATGCTCCGCTCACGGCCCGCCCCTCGTCGGGCAGCCTACTAGTGGAACGAGGAGATTGCGGAGCTTAGACGTCATTCCACGCTAGCACGCCGCAATCTCCTCCGTACCCGGCGGGCGACGGGCCGTGATAGTGAGAGGACCGAGGTGGCCACGGATGCGTACCATGCCGCGCGGTGCGCGTTCCGTTTGGCCATCCGCGTGGCCAAGGCCAGGACCTGGGACGAGCTCTTGAAGGAGCTCGACCGGGACCCATGGGGACGCCCGTACAGAACTTAACAGGCTGAGGCCTGCGGCGCCCCCGGCTGCCGAGACTCTGGACCCTGAGTTCCTGGACCAGGTTGTGGAGACCCTTTTCCCCCGGAGGGTGGTTCGCCTCCCTCCAAAGGGGGAGTCTCCCCCCTGGGATCCGGGACTCGGGGTCTCGGAGATCGAGTTTCTGGCGGCAGCCAAGAGGCTGGGAGCCAAGGGAAAGGCTCCCGGCCCGGATGGGATTCCCGGTCGGGTCTGGGCCTGGCCCTGACCTTAAGTGAAGTGGGTGCCCGCCTGAGGCGTCTGTTCGACGTGTGTCTCAGGACGGGCACCTTCCCCTCCTTGTGGAAGAGGGCCAAGCTGGTTCTTATCCACAAGGAGGGGAAGTCGACGGAGCAACCCTCGGCCTACAGGCCGATATGCTTGCTGGACGAGGTGGGTAAATTCTTCGAAAGAATTATTGCCGGTCAACTCGTCCAGCACCTGTCGCTGAATGGTCCCCAGCTCTGCGAGGACCAATTCGGATTCCGGGAGGACCGTTCGACGGTAGATGCCGTCATGCGGCTAAAGGCCCTCTCGGACCGAATTACGGGGGAGGGTGACGTGACGTTGGCGATGTCATTAGACATCGTCAACGCCTTTAACACCCTCCCCTGGGAATGGGTGGGGGAAGTCATGGATCGTCACGGCTTCCCCCTTTACCTAAAGGAGATTATAGCCGATTATTTCCGCGACAGGCAGCTCCAGTTCGTCAATCGACTGGAGCTGGCAGCCTGTAGGCCTATGTACTGTCGGGTTCCGCAGGGGTCCGTGTTAGGACCCCTGCTATGGAACCTCGCGTACGACAGGGTGCTCCGCACGGCCCTCCCCCTGAGCAATCATCTGCTGTGTTACGCAGATGACACACTCGTGCTGTCCAGGGAGAGGAACTGGACGGAAGCGCGGGACGCGGCCAATGCCGCGGTCCGCGCGGTTGTGCGCTCCATCAGAGCCATGGAGCTGGAGGTTGCCCCGCAGAAGACGGAAGCGGTCTTCTTCCACAATAAGGAGAAGAGGCAGCTCCCCCACCCAAATCTGGGTGGGGGAAGTCCGTGTCTGGGTGAGGCCCCACATGAAGTATCTGGGCCTCACCCTGGATGGGCTCTGGGGATTCGAGGAGCACTTTGCTCAGACGATCCCCAGAGCGGACAGGATGGCGGCCGCGCTAGACCGCCTTCTGCCTAACGTCGGTGGTCCAGTCTAAAAAACGAGGAGGCTTTACGCCAATGTCGTGCGGTCGGTGTCCCTGTATAGGGCACCGGTATGGTCCGGGGCCGCGGGGGCCAGTCGGCGAATCAAGGCAAGTTTTTGCTGTTTGCGGATTACGCCGGCTGGCCATCCGCGTAATCCGGGCCTACCGCACGACATCGGGCGTGGCGGCCACGGCCCTGGCGGGTCTTCCCCCGCTAGAACTCCTGGCGAACTCGTGCGCCGAAGTATATCGGCGTACGAGAAACCCAGGAGGTTTGGGGACGGCCCGCTTAACAGCAGGGGCCGTGGACAAAATAAGACGGCAAGCCCACCAGGGCGTCCTGGAGGCCTGGCAGGCCTCCATCCGGGACGCCCGGGTGGGCCGATGGACCATCGACACCATCCAGCCCTGCTTGCCCGAGTGGACAAGTAGGAGAGGGCACGGACTGACGTTCCACCTGTCGCAGGTGCTCACCGGGCATGGTTGCTTCGGTGAGTACCTGCACAGGATTGGCAGGGAGCGCACGACCGGGTGCCACCATTGCGCGGCCGGTCAGGACTCGGCGCATCACACTCTGGTCGAGTGTGATGCTTGGTCGGAGGAGCGCCGGGTTCTGACCGAAATGGTTGGCACCGACCTCTCCCTCCCGGCGTTGATCAAAGCGATGCTGGGAGGGGAGGAAAAATGGAAGGCCATCTCCTCCTTCTGCGGCATAGTCATGTCGCGGAAGGAGGAGGCGGAACGTATAAGGAGAGGGGAGGTGGAGGTGGTACCTCCTCTCTCTCCCTCCCAAGAAGGAACGGACGGCGGCGGCGGTGGGGACCCTCCCCCCTCATCACGAGGAGGGTATGGAGAATTCCCCGCCGCCGCTTGGCCCATCTGCGGTCGTGACATTAGGGGGCCCCCTGAGGGCTGGGGAATCTCTCCCCAGTCCAATAGGGGGGCCCCCTTGGGAGGAGGGCCTCATCCCTCCTCCCACCTCATATTGAAAACTGGGGGAAATTCCACATTCCCCCAGTGGGGGGTCGGTCAGGAGCTGGGGCTCCACTAACACCGGGAGGGGCGGGGAGGGTTCCGGGGTGCCGGACCTTCCCCATTATAATTCACACAGACAGCTTGTGGGAGGGGGGGTTAACGCCCTCCCCTCCCCCTGCAGAGGCCGTTTCTCGAAACGGCCACGCCCGAGAAGGAGCAGGACGAATGCCGATTTGGCGATACCCTGCTCCCCCTCACTACGGGCCGAGGAAAGGCACCCCGGAGAGGTTTTAGTGGGTATGCCCGGGGTTTTTCCCCCGGGTGAGTCCCACATAACCCTAGGGCACCCCCCAGGATCCCTAGGGTACCTATAAAAGGTTTCCTCTTCGTCACCAAAAAAAAAAAAGGGCCTTAATAAGAATCAAGAGTTTATTCTTGATGCCCTTGAAACTATCTCTCGACGATGACCTCTACCTCTTCCTCGATTTATGAGCAGATTTACCCATATTGAAGAGCTGGAACAAATGCGAAAAAACTGCGAAAAAAGTCGAAAAATATTATGCGCTGTTGATGGCAAGCACAACAGGAAGCTATCGCACGCTAACGTGCGCACGCTAACCTGCTGTTGTATGGGTATTCTTATCTCGTCGCTGTATCCGAATGTTGTGTTGGTTTATGGATTGTACGTGTGAGTCTCGATTTTGACGATGCGATCGTCGAAGATTAGCTCGTCGCCGATGTTGAGGATGTCGGCCATTGTTCACGTCAGACGTTTCGCACCGCAAATCCCAAAGATTTTAAAAATTCACGTTCGATGCGTTGAGTTTCTTTTTCCTGATACAACCGCGTGACTGGATATTACCAAACGTTGACGTCGCTGTTCCCGCAAAGTGGGTCTGCTCTCTCACGTGCTTCGATCCGTTCAATATGAGCATCTCATGCGTCGCATGCACACGCGTTACTGCTGCCGTCGTCGTACGTGCAACCTGATGATGATCTCTTCTCGAAAGTCGAGCGAGCGTCCGTCCTAATCGACGATGCGTATCGTTATATCCGTAATGCTCCGTGCGACGATCGGCAGATAAATGATCTGCGCCGGCGTTTCCGATATCTTATCTCCTAGTGGCACTCTCGTCAAAAATTCGTGTATCGTGTGTACGGGTTTGCTATTGCAGTACGCGCCTGCGGTCACGTTATACTCTATGCAGATAATGCAGATAATGTTCACGTCGGTAATCAGGGGCGGCCATCGGTGTCTGGAATGAAGGAGCATTCCATATCTCAAAATTTAATACGTATGGATCTCCATACGTCAGATTTAAAAAAACGCTGTCGGATTTGTCGTATCTAGAGAGTCTTTTTAGATCGCACCGAGCAAGCGCGCATGCGCGCATGTAAATTTTATTGTGGAATGTCTACAAAGACTGCGGTCGGGTAGACGCTACACATGCTTTGAAGCGTTTGATTAACCAATCAAAACAAAAAGGACAAAGATTTCTTTATTCTGATTGGTCAATCAAATGCTTCGCATCTCTAGCATCTTCTCGACCACAGTCTAAAAGTCTAACCTAACTATGACTGCGGTCCGAAACACGCTCACAGCGCTATTAGCGCGCAAAATCTATAGATCACGTTACGTATTATAGCTAATAGCGCTGTGAGTGTGTTTCGGACCACAGCCTAGCTCTCGTATTTAGGCTAGCTGTAGACCAAAGCGGCGAAGCGGCAAAGCGGTGAACGGTATTCAATAAGTGTACAGCTTTTTTCGAAAAAACTGTACGCTTATTGGATACCGCTCACCGCTTTGCCGCTCGTTCGATGGGTACCGCTCGCCGTTTCGCCGTTCTGGTCTGTAGCTAACCTTAGAGTTTAAAGCAGTGCTCGGAATTAGTTGCACTTTTCAGCCCGATTCCGAAGCGGCGGGGAAGTAGCCACCTAGCGCTCCCCCACTACCGCAAGGCTCGACGGCCGATCGCTCCTGTGACGCTGTGCCTTAGGAGCGTTCCTATATAAAAGATAAGCTGGGGCGTACCTTCCGCTAAATTTCTAAATTTTAGTGGAATAGGTCTATTGGGGAAACCACTTGAAAAAAAAACGCATCAATAATAGTACTTCATAGATGACGTGAAAAACTTAATTGTAATTATTTTTTGTAATTATTAATTGTAATTATTTTAGACTGTTTAAAATATTATAACTTATAAAAACATGCATTATATATTGCATATAAAATATATTAATAATATAAATTTTTATATTTTATTATTTATATAATCTCATTTAAAAATTAAAATTAATAAAAAGACGATTTAGCGGAAAGTACGTCCCAGCCTATCTTTTATATAGGAACGCTCCTGAGGCACAACGTCACA
Source organism: Crematogaster levior (assembly GCA_901521435.1). NCBI lineage: Eukaryota > Metazoa > Arthropoda > Insecta > Hymenoptera > Formicidae > Crematogaster > Crematogaster levior. The sequence goes on from CABEGB010000143.1 coordinate 24,263, forward strand.
GGAGCGATCGGCCGTCGAGCCTTGCACGGTAGTGGGGGAGCGCTAGGCGGCTACTTCCCCGCCGCTTCGAAATCGGGCTGAAAAGTGCAACTAATTCCGAGCACTGGTTTAAAGTTTTAGAGGTTACATGGCCGAATGGAGGTTACATGACTAAACGGTTGAGTGGCTCGGTTTCTTTGTATGCGTACACACACAGTGAGATGAAAACTATATACCATGGGATATGGGACCGCCCATCACCCTACCATCATGGACAAATTTATCATGAAGGGGAAAAATCCGTTAAAAGAGAGTGAACGAACAGCATCAAAACATTCGGAACCTGCTAGTCTGTCGACAACCGAAGAAAATTTACTGTTATACTATATTACAATATGTACTTGTTATTGCGATAAATATTATCACATGCCTCGGTAGTCGAATTGGTATGACACTCGCACGGAATGGGGGAGTTCCAGGTTCAAATCCTGGCTGAGGTAATATTTTTCGCAATAAATGATTTATATGTGGGGGATGGGGGGTTATTATTAACACTAACATTTGGAATCAGGTTGATTTCATGTTGGTGATTTGCGTTTCAAGTTCGACTGTGTCGACGCGCACCTTGTATTTAATTGTGTACTGCGATTGCGCAGATCATTGATTAGCAAAAAGATCCAAGGCTCGACCGTTAAGAGGCAAAACTGAAGTTTATTTCTTTACTTTTAGTAATGCGCGGTCAAGAATGTATTAATTGTTGTTGTTTAACATACGTGCCAATAATAAAGACACAATATGTACTTGTTATTGCGATAAATATTATCACATGCCTCGGTAGTCGAATTGGTATGACACCCGCACGGAATGGGGGAGTTCCAGGTTCGAATCCTGGCTGAGGTAATATTTTTCGCAATAAATGATTTATATGTGGGGGATGGGGGGTTATTATTAACACTAACATTTGGAATCAAGTTGATTTCATGTTGGTGATTTGCGTTTCAATCGAAACTGTGTCGACGCGCACCTTGTATTTAATTGTGTACTGCGATTGCGCAGATCATTGATTAGCAAAAAGATCCAAGGCTCGACCGTTAAGAGGCAAAACTGAAGTTTATTTCTTTACTTTTAGTAATGCGCGGTCAAGAATGTATTAATTGTTGTTTAACATACGTGCCAATAATAAAGACGTCTTACAATATGTACTTGTTATTGCGATAAATATTATCACATGCCTCGGTAGTCGAATTGGTATGACACCCGCACGGAATGGGGGAGTTCCAGGTTCGAATCCTGGCTGAGGTAATATTTTTCGCAATAAATGATTTATATGTGGGGGATGGGGGTTATTATTAACACTAACATTTGGAATCAGGTTGATTTCATGTTGGTGATTTGCGTTTCAAGTTCGACTGTGTCGACGCGCACCTTGTATTTAATTGTGTACTGCGATTGCGCAGATCATTGATTAGCAAAAAGATCCAAGGCTCGACCGTTAAGAGGCAAAACTGAAGTTTATTTCTTTACTATTTAGTAATGCGCGGTCAAGAATGTATTAATTGTTGTTGATTTACTGTTATAGTTATATTTCTATAGTTACTGATTTAAATAAAGAAAATATATGTGCCCAAAGTGATCAAAATCAGAATTCAAGTACGCAAAAATGTAAGTAACAATAATTGTTATATTATTATATTATAACAATAAATTATTATAACAATAATTATTATAAATAACTAAATAGAAATTACAAAGGCCAATTGGGAACAAATCGAGCAACACGACAAAATTATCTCCGAATATCCAAAAAGAACATAATAGACTTTATTAAAAATTAAGTGTAATGTACGTTTCGACCTCACTGAGTCTTCCTCAGCATTTCAAGAATAATTATAAACATTCAATATACATCTGTTGTTTGAATATACAAGAGTAACATACAATAATAATAAAAGTAAAAATAAAAGTAGAAACAAAAATAAAAATAAATAAATAAAAACGCAAACATCCCGCAAATAAATCCCGACGTTAAAATTAATAAGTAAATTGAGAGGTCTGGACGCAAACGATCTTACAATACAGGCGTTCAAGAATAAAATACAAAATGTGGTACAAACTTATTCCTCGTTACTTGGCGAGAATATGTTGGTCAAATCAAAAGTAAAATGACAAATTCTATTTTAAACTGTTAACAAGTTAACATGACTGTGGCCGTTGCGATTATAATATATCACAATTTGTAACCGGCGTTCCAAATTTCTAACAGAACACAACCTCCCACACATTTCCGACACTAACATTGGCTTTGACTGCGATTTAGGGACAAGATTTTATTTAGACAACATTTTATTTACGTACAAAATAAGGATTTAATTCTTATTTTAGGACATTTAGACGCTCTTCGGCACTCTTTCCTGTTATCCGATTGAAATAAACTTTTATAGGAATTATTTTTTCATAAAATGGAACCATTTTAAGGGGTGAGACAAAAAAAATTTTTTTTAAATTTTCGATGTAGTATAAAATAAGAACCACCCTAATATATATATATATATATATATATATACCATAATGAATAAAAATATATATATGTGTGATAAAAAAACATTTAGAACGTTAGAAACGTTCGATACTCAGGGATGCCATTTCTTCCCCCCCCTTTTTTTTGCTTGTCGATTTTCAGAGTGGCACTCCTGCCGTACGCCATATGTCGGACATGTACTGTTGGCCGCCCCTGTTGGTAATGTTAATCGGTTACGATCCCTCGGGAATCATAATTTCCACGTCTTTGTCAAAGTAAAATTTATTATTCGAAGCATTCACATTCGGTATTGTGTAATAAGTTTCAAAGTCCATTAGACCGAGTTCGTAATCCTCATCGCTCAAATCTATGGGCGGAAAGAAGTTTACGGCGAGGACATTGCTCTTCCCAGTCAACGTAAGCGTCAGCGACATGATGAAAAGAGCGCTCAATGAATACTGAGTTTTCACGACACCTCGTCAATCTTTAAATTCGCAATCTTTTAATTCGTGTCGATCGTTCGGAGAAACCATAGACACATCTGTCCACAGATGTTCTAACTGTAACGTTGATAAGATGTGCGATTATATTCTATCGCACCGTCTCCGAAATACCGCGCGAGTTCTTTAGGCGGTTGAAGATCATCGAAACTATCGAAATATACAACGTGATTTTCCCTCTTTGCGTACGCTACCCGATGAGTACCAGACCCGTCGCATGTTCCAGATTTACTGTCATTGCTGCATTACACCACCTGTGTTGCACAGGCCATGCAACACAGGCGATGCAATGCAGCGTGATGAGGGCTTGACGGAGCCCTTCGTTCGCTCGCGAACAATTGTGTTCGCTAATTTCAACCAGTTTCTAACCTTTTCTCTTGTTGACAATACGTGGTAAGTACACTTATCGATTCTACTATATATTTTTAATATAATATATAATAGTACACATAGTAACATCTTTCATAGTCATTTATATATATGGGGCATTCTCTGTCAACTCGGCCACCCCCCCTGCCAATTTCAATTTTTGAGATAACATGCTTTATAAGGGCTTAAAATTTTCGTTAAAGTATCTGTTTTTTAAAGCCGTATGGTGTTTTTCGAACAACCAAAATGGCGGACGTATTATGAAGACAAACATGCGGAAAGTAACGAAAAAGTTTCCTTTTCTTGAAAACAAAAAATACAAACCCACCTATAAGAATTATATTATCAAGCCTAAATTGTAAAGTTACCTATGCACTATTATTTACAATATCGTATTTCAGAAAATTCAAAATGGCGGATCCAATATGGCCGACCGAAATCCAATAATTTATATGATTCGGATGACAGAGTGTATATGGGGGTTTTCCAGGTTGCTGTTTGCGAATCTGAAGTCGAAATTCAAATATTCAAAATGGCGGATCCAATATGGCCGACCGAAATACAACAATTTATATGATTTGCATGACAGAGTGTATATGGGGGTTTTCAAGGTTGCTGTTTGCGAATCTGAAGTCGAAATTCAAATATTCAAAATGGCGGATCCACTACAGTCGACCAAAATTCAATAATTAATGTGATTTGGATGACAGCCTGTCTGATAATCGCAAAAGTTTCCTGCTCTCAGTATTACCCAGGATCAACGACGTGGACGTTACAGGAATCTGATCCCTTCGGGGTGCTTGCTTATCGTGAGTCCCCTTGCCTCTCACGCAATTTTGTACACGCTCGGATGCGTATGCATGTATTCATACCATGGATCAGAACCCCGTGGTTCGTCAACTCCACAGTATTTTTAGACTCCAAATCCTCCATGGTGTACATGCATGCGCTTAACATTGATAATAATTGTTTATTTCTTTCTTGTTGCCTCACTGCACCACAGTTTTCCATCTTTTTGATTAGAGTATCGTTTAATTAGCACTTGATTTTCGCCGACAACAACAAATCCATGATTTTTTAGAATTTCCGGTACAGGCTGTGCCATATCAAATCGCTTGTTAAGTTTTCTTCTCATCCTTTCATGGTCCGTCTGTTTGAAGTAAAAAATTCTTATGTTTTTGAAATGTCTTGTAGCCCAGTTAGTGAGAGCTTGAGGTGTCAATATTGCATCCTGTGGCTTAACAACAAGACTTGCTTTATACGCCTCTCTTTTAAATGTTGCACCGATACCATCATAACCACTTTTGCCATGAGCAGTCGTACTATAATGCCACTCTGCGTCAATATTGAAATCCTGTTTATGATGAAGTAAGTTAGCAATCTGAAATTTGTTTTTAAAGTGCTGTTTCGCCCCATCAGTCATGTATGTAATTTTTTTAAGATGTTGTACATCTTTTTTTATTTCTGGAATTAATAGAGTTTGTATAGTATAAACAGCAGCGGTATCATGTTTCAAACTATCTGACAAAAATACCTGACTCTTGTGCATTAATTGGGAATTTTGTTTGTAATAGTAGATGACAGGAAAGACAGTACACTGGTCATTATTGAAGTGGAATGCCTGCGATGCATTTTGGCAAACGTATGCATAGTTTTCTGAGAAATCGAACATCACAATTACTTCATCTTTACAAAGATTCTCTTTTCTTTCAGAAATAAAAGCCATTTGTTGCTTGGTAATAAAAGAATGAGATTTAAGAATTTTCAGTTTTTCGCATAGTAAATTTACGAATTCAGTAATGCCTAGTGTTTGCGTTAGAAGGGTTGATCGATCAGTTCCACTCCATGCAGAAAATTGTACGTCATAAATGCTTAAATCATTCAACAGTGTACATAATCGTGTAGAAAGTTCAATTGTTCCTGGACAAAGGTCGCATTCATCGATGTAGCAGTCGGGTCTTGATTCCTTGCACACAATTTCATTAATACAATCTGTATAATTGGAAAGTGGTTTATCAGAATTAGCAGTTACTTTCTGCAGGCCAACTGCATCGATCAGTAACTTTACGTTTTCATGAATAGTACAAACACAAACGGAGTGTGTTCCAGATGCCCCAGCAAGTATACAATTTGCAGGTCTGAGTTTAGCAAATGTGCTAAAGCCAACTACACAATTTGGGTTACAAGTTGTAAATGAGCCATACAGTTCCTTTAAATCAAAAAGTACAAAACGTTTCTGCTCTTTTCTCACTTCGTTGTTAACTTTCATAGTTATACAATCCTTCTTTCCAGGCATTATTCGACTGTTTGTATCACTATTGTAAAAATCAATAATTTTGTCAACAGTAGATTCTGGTAATGATTTTCCAGCTTTCTTTGTAGTTTCGCCTAATATGCCGTTGTTCAACCTCAGATTCTTTGCTTTTAATGCCAAATGTCTTGTTGTACCAAATTCATTTGCTATTTTTCTTGCACTCCAAGACGAGTGAGTTATAGTGAGAATGCGCAATTGTAATGGATCACTGGGTTTTAAGCTGGCAAATGTACGCTTAAGATCATCATATATTTCTTCCAGTTCAATTTCTCTAGGCGAGCGAAGATTATTTTCATCTTTGTCTGAAAACGTTGAATTCTCGATATCGACTGGTAATGAACTTCCGTCAGTATCCATGTTTGTTAACGAATCATTAGAATCATCTACAGACATTTCCCTATTTCGCTGTTTAATTAGTAGTTTTCTACATTGAGAACATACTCTTGAAGTAGGTGATAGGCCAGGAAATATTTTTAAATCGATTTTTGACATCACTTGCAAATCTTTACCGATGTGACCTTTTTCTCCGGGTTTTCGGAAAGGACACACACATCTGTCTGTACGTAACGTAGCCGACATTGCTAAATTCAGACACGGCAAAAACCTTGCATAAAAGAAATATAATTTCTACTAAACGAAAAATGAACACCATACACCTATAAATTCTCAAATGACGTGTATGATATTATATCTACACTGACAGAAATTTCCGAACGTGGCGGTGAGACAGTGCTTCCTAATACGCAGGTTTGATCTAATTCAAACCACTGCGCAGCGAGGCCATTGGCGTGACAGAAATTTCCGAACGTGGCGGTGAGACAGTGCTTCCTAATACGCAGGTTTGATCTAATTCAAACCACTGCGCAGCGAGGCCATTGGCGTAACGGTGGGAGTTGGATCCGAACTGTGCGTTTCGGCTCTCCTACTTTGGCGGTCGGAGACTTCTTCGCATCACGGAAAGGAACAGAAAGCACTGAGTACTGTCTAGACAGCACTGGTTACTGCGTGGCCGGTTCGCAAATATTTTTTACTTCAACTCGCTAGAATATAGTCAATTTTGAGAAATTTGAAACGAATAAAAAACGAAATTGATCATTAGAGTTTTCCACGTCTAGTGAAGAAGGAAAAAACGATATATGTCAATAAAAAAAAAGTTATTATTTTTCTTATACACAACTGCAAAATATACGTTTTTATGCATTCAGGTGCTTCGTTTATCGAGCGAATTTTGAGCATCCGAAAAGTTTCAGCGAGAAAGTTGTTCATTAAGTATGAACAAATTTTCTGGAAAGTTTTATCTTCATTGCATTAATAGTTTAAAAGTAAGGAGTGTTTAAAGTTGGAAGTGGCCTTGCACTCAGCGCCGCGGCGCACATGACGCGCTGTCCGTCGGCCGCTACCGACTTTAAACATCCATTACTTTTAAACTATGAATGCAATGAAGATGAAACTTTCCAGAATATTTTATCATACCTTCAGTATCGACGGAACAACCTGCGATTAAAATCTGAAAATATTTCTGAAAATATTTCTTATAAACAGAAACAGTTTTGATTTCTTATCAACAAAGAACTTTCATAATGTTTAACCCTTTCAGTCATAGTGTTGCTCACAAGTAACACCTTTTCTCTGTTGGTTTTTTTCGTCTTAAAAATCAATGTATCATTCTGCATGCTTCATTCTTTCATTTCTGTAAGGCTAAGGTATTTAACTAACGTATAAAAATCAATTTAAAACTTTTCTCAATAACATTAATTAATTATAAACAATAATATACCAAAAAATTACCCTTTACCCTTTCTTTAAAAAGAAATCGTTTGTGAAAAAAAAACCCCTATAAACGTATGTGGGAAAGTTATCATTTATACGTTTTTCACGTCGCTGATCACAAATCCGAAGTCAGAATTTTGACATTCAAAATGGCGGATCCAATATTTTGATCCGCCATATTGGATCCGCCATTTTGAATATTTGAATTTCGACTTCAGATTCGCAAACAGCAACCTGGAAAACCCCCATATACACTCTGTCATCCGAATCATATAAATTATTGGATTTCGGTCGGCCATATTGGATCCGCCATTTTGAATTTTCTGAAATACGATATTGTAAATAATAGTGCATAGGTAACTTTACAATTTAGGCTTGATAATATAATTCTTATAGGTGGGTTTGTATTTTTTGTTTTCAAGAAAAGGAAACTTTTTCGTTACTTTCCGCATGTTTGTCTTCATAATACGTCCGCCATTTTGGTTGTTCGAAAAACACCATACGGCTTTAAAAAACAGATACTTTAACGAAAATTTTAAGCCCTTATAAAGCATGTTATCTCAAAAATTGAAATTGGCAGGGGGGGTGGCCGAGTTGACAGAGAATGCCCCATATATATATGTAAGGTATGATATACCTTATGTGGAAACCCCCACTCCATATAAACACGCGCTAGCCATGAACACAGCGTCGTCCCGTTAGGAGATGGATTCGTAGCACGTCGCGAATGAGTGGCGCGAGGAAGTTTGAGATGTGCCCGTGACGATTGTTCTCACGTGATCGAGTATGGTTAATCCGCGTTTCATAGTACAAATTTCTTTGTAATCAAAACCATTCACTTTGGTGAGATTATTCCGGGGGTCATTGGAACTCTGAGACGAGCCCTTACTTATTGAATAACATCTTTTTCTTCGGCTTCTCCAGGTGAGGACTCGACCACGTGTTCATTATGGTATTGGAATTATTAAGGTTTAATTGTTAATTCGGACATATTCATATTATCTCATAAAATATATCACTCCAGATTTTGGAAGAAACACCGAAGTTGCACGTTATTCTACAGTGATTGAACAATGCCCTTACAAGCCGAAGAAAAAGAGGTTAGGATGAGTTTAAAACTTCGATTCTACATCACGATGATGGCCAGCCCGGATCCGAAAACTGGTATTGCGGTAATTCGAACGGTGGCCGAGCAGAACCGGACATTCATTTTTCCGGAAAATTATCAAACAACACCTCACCATAAAGAGATAATGGAACTACCGGCGGCGAAAGCAGCGATAAAAGCTCTTACGAAACGGGGAGCATTCCGTAATATTACAATATCACTAGAACCAGAACTCTCAAAGCTATACTTCGATAAGGATTTGAATCCAATTTTCAAAGGTATAATGCTCGAAGAGGAAATTTTAGAGCCATCCGTTAACCAAACACCAAAGGAGTCATCGGTATCTGAATCGCGCGATATTTTAGACAAAATTACAAAACGTTTTGTAATTACCCGTTATAATAATATTAATCAAAACGCATCTCTATGGATAACTACATTTGAAGCAGAATGCGAGAGATTCAAGTTGCCTATTGGACGTAGAGTAGAAGCACTACGTTTGTTCCTGCATGATACAGCTGCGGATTGGTACTCTAGCTTACTGATAAACAATTCCGTAGAAAGCGAATGGAAATTTTGGCGAGACGAGTTTCTCGCTGCATTCACTAAGCGCGGGTGGGAGCACGTCGCTTACGCGTTCGATTATCAATATCTATCAGGGACATTAACGGATTTTATAATAAAGAAAAACAAATTACTACTGGAAACCGATCCGCAATTCCCTGAAAGACAACGAGTAGACCTAATTGTTTGTAACTTCTCTAAACATGTGCGAGAAAAATTAGATCGAGAAACAACAAATTCAGTTAGAAAACTGTTAGAATCTGTTAAAAACTATGAAACATTAGTAACGACTCGGAAACAAAAAAGTCCAAAAATAGAGAAGAAGTTTAACACTTCAAAATTAGGAAAACCGACGTATGCTCCCCCGTCTACTACTTCTGGTTCAAAACCTCGATCTCCGACCCGTCGTTCGCCTTGCCTTCACTGTCTAAAACTTGGTTCTAATAGATATCATCCAGAAACCGTTTGCTGGTACAGAAACACTGATAATCAAGATAAAAACAGGAAAGTCAACCAAATCGAATTAGAACTAAATAAAAAAATCAATTTAGCTCAGGAGGCTTCAAAAAACGGGGAGTGATTCCGTTAATTGAGGTGGAGGTGCTAGTTGACAACAATTGGAAAACAAACGCCATATACGATTCGGGCGCGAACATTTCGATGATAAGCTATAAATTCTTAAAAAAAATCAAACGAAATGAAAAATCTTCCAAGAGCACTTTCCGCACAGTTAACGGAGTAACTTATGTTGACGGAACAACCGAAATCATTTTGAAAATTTTTGATGTTAAAAAAAGAGTTAACGTTTTTGTTACAAAAAATATAAATTTCAAGTACGACCTCCTCATTGGTTTAGATATATATAATAATATCAGGATTTGGACTACGACAAAATGAAAAATTACAAATTGATCAAAAATTTTCAGAAAACCAAAAAAATGGAAAAGAAAACCAAATTATAAACCTGTTAGAACATCAGTACCATAAAGATAGGTATATTAATAATAAGTTACATAATATATTACACTGTCCGACATTTTTGAACTTTTTTTCAGGCACTTAAACAATGAAAACGGATTTCGATAGGTTTTTTCCCGTAGAATTCGGATCCGAAAAGAAAATTAGCGAATTGGCTCTAGTTTTTGCAAAAAACGGTGTCAAATGTGCAAAAAAACGTGTTTTTGGCCATTTTTTAGTACCTGTAGAAAAATAACGCGAGCTAATAGAACCTTCTAAGTGGGATGAAATTAAAGCTTGAACCTTGGCCTTTTAAACTAAAAAAGAAAAATTCAGGTGTCATGACCTTGGGGTACTCGGGAACAGCTTTTCTGTAGTCTCAATTATGGGACGCAGTCGGCGGACATCGGACGCAATTGGCGCGTCAGGCGTTCTGCGGAGACACGATGCCCGCCGACTGCGCAATATATCCGATAAATACGACTCGGCTAACGCGCGTTCTACGCACTCGCACGCAGCGATTCTCCGCGCGCGACGTGGGATCGTGCCTGAACTTCCGAACAAGTTTCAGCGTAATAAATGTATATATATATATATATACATATATACTATAGTATATATATATATATATATATATATATAAATATATATATATATATATACACATATATACTAAAGTATATTTTCAAATACGTTTATTTATTTGATTTAAATTTTATTTATTTAATTTGTACAATTTTTTCCGCTCTCAAAATACAATGCCCAGAAAATGCGTAAATTCTGCAAATTCTTTTTGCTATATATGTGGTTCGTATATGCTGAAAAGGCAAGAGAGAATTATGACGTCCACGGTGAAGAGAGCATATGCTTTATACTTCAATCGTGAAGTTCAAAATTTAGATTTAGAAGAATTATGTGCCGAACTATGGTTGTTCATATTGTTTCCGACGTCTGTTGGGCTGGTTGAAAGGTGCTCCGATGTCAATGAAATTCGCAGTTCCTATGATTTGGAAGGAACAACAAAATCATGTAGATGATTGTTATTTTTGTTTAGTAAATGTTTCAGGCGTTAATCGATACAAAAAGAGAAAACTCGATTATCCTGACTTAAGATCAGCACACCGTCCTTTGCCTCATAGTGATATTCTTCCTGTACCAGTTCCATCAGAGCAAAAGGTTGAGTCTGAATATGAATTTCCTCAGATGGATATAGAAAATGACTGTGGATCAATGTCGAATAAAGATGAAAATGAAGAGGAAGCTGCAGTTGAAGCTGAAGAATCTGCACTTTTAGATTCAATGCAGCCAAAATTAATAGATCAAAAAACTTTAAATGATCTTTGTAGGGATTTAGAATTAACTAAAGACAAATCCCAACTTTTAGGCTCTCGATTGAAACAGTGGAACTTGCTGTTATCGGGTACAAAAACGTCTGTTTTTAGGCACCACGAAAAAAAATTGTCTGAGTTATTCAGTAATGCCAACAACTTAAACTATTGTAACGACATTTGGGATTTAATGGAAGCTCTAAAAATAGAGTACAAACCAGAAAATTGGAGGCTCTTTATAGATTCTTCAAAATCTGGATTGAAAGCCGTACTCTTACATAACGGTAATACATATCCTTCAGTTCCTGTAGCATATTCACAAGTTATGAAAGAGAACTATGAAAATATGAGAATTGTGTTGCAACGAATAAAATATTCCGAACACAATTGGTACATATGTTCCGACCTAAAAGTTGTTGCTCTTCTTACTGGGTTACAACTTGGTTTTACAAAATATAGCTGTTTCTTGTGCGAATGGGACAGTCGAGATAAGAATCTTCATTATGTAAAAAAAGACTGGCCTGCTCGTAATGCTTTCACTATAGGACAGAGGAATGTAATTCAAAAACCACTTGTTGATACAGAAAAGATCATTTTACCACCACTTCACATTAAATTAGGCTTGATGAAAAGCTTTGTGAAAGCCATGGACAAAGAAGGGAGTGGATTTTCTTATCTCCGAGAAAAATTTCCAATGCTGAGTGAAGCAAAGGTGAACGAAGGTGTGTTTAATGGACCTCAAATAAGGACTGTCCTGAAAGATGAATACTTCAAAAGCAAACTCAATAAAAAAGAGAAAAATGCTTGGAATGCTTTTGAAGCGGTTACTACAGGCTTTCTGGGAAATACAAAGGATCCAAAATATAAAACAATGATTAAAAAATTGTTAACCTCTTATAAAACATTGGGATGTAACATGTCCCTCAAAATTCATTTTTTACATTCCCATTTAGATTTTTTCCCACCAAATCTAGGGGCTGTCAGTGATGAACAAGGTGAACGATTTCACCAAGATATTTCTACTATGGAGAAAAGGTATCAGGGCAAATCTACGGTGAATATGCTAGCCGATTATTGTTGGATGCTCATTCGTGATTCTTCTGAAACTACCTATAAACGGAAAGCACAACGATCCGTGAAAATACAGGGGAATCACATTCCAAAAAGCACATAGAGAAAAACGTTTCTTTGCATTTAATATATACGTATTTGTTTGACTTGTATCTGTTTCACTGAAAATAAATAATATTGTACACGAATATTATTTTATTGTTGAATATTATTATAAAATTATTCTTTTATTATATATAATCCCGATTCGGAAGAGACAATAGTATTTATATAAAAACACCCAGATTAGTAAGTTAGAGAACGTAGAGAATAATGCGCGCGGAGAGGAAACCATGTACTGAAATTGGTGCGCGCTCGTATAGAAAAGCTGTTCCCGAGTACCCCAAGGTCATGACACCTGATTTTTTCTTTTTTAGTTTAAAAGGCCAAGGTTCAAGCTTTAATTTCATCCCACTTAGAAGGTTCTATTAGCTCGCGTTATTTTTCTACAGGTACTCAAAAATGGCCAAAAACACGTTTTTTTGCACATTTGACACCGTTTTTTGCAAAAACTAGAGCCAATTCGCTAATTTTCTTTTCGGATCCGAATTCTACGGGAAAAAACCTATCGAAATCCATTTTCATTGCTCAAGTGCCAAAATTCGTGTCGGACAGTGTTATTTAGTAATAAAAATATTTTCGCTAGAAATAAGTACGATATAGGTTCGGTCAAGGGCTACGAAGCCCATATTAGATTAACAGAGAATCGCTATGTTGCAAAAAGACCATACCGGTGTTCGATTCCGGACCAGAATGAGATTGATGACCAAGTCAAAAATCTATTAGAAGCAAACCTTATAGAAACTTCCAGCTCACCTTTTGCGGCGCCAGTAACATTAGCTTATAAACGTGAAGAAGGAAAAAAATCGAGACTATGTATGGACTTCAGAGAACTCAACAAAATAGTGGTCCCCGAACCACAACCGTTCCCCCTCATCGAAGACATTTTAGTAAAAACCTCCGGGTGTTCCTGGTTTTCAACTCTGGATATCAATTCTGCATTCTGGTCCATACCTCTTTATAAAAAAGATCGGTATAAAACGGCATTTGTAACACAGAACGGGCACTACCAATGGAGATGTCTCCCATTTGGCTTAAAGACATCCCCGGCAATATTCCAAAGAATACTCTCGAACATTCTTTTCAAAAAAAATTTACATCACTTCTGTTCGGTTTACATCGATGACATCATTATATTCTCAGAATCTCTGGAAGAGCATATGCATCATCTGGAATCGGTCCTGGTCGCGGTTGCGGGCGAGGGATTTCGTTTTAAATTTGAAAAATGTCACTTCGCACAGAGGTCAATCAAATATTTGGGACATATCCTGGAAGAGAATTCAGTAAGACCCCTACGGGACAACCTAATTGCAATTCGCGATTTCCCAGTTCCGCAGAACAAAAAAAATATCAGACAATTTTTGGGAAAGGCTAATTTCTATCATAAATACATACCGAGTTCCACTCGGCTTCTGGAACCGCTACATGCATTACTGCGAAAGGGAGTGGAATTCGAATGGTCCGCTGATTGTGAACGGGCCTTCCAAGAAATTAAGAATCATCTCTGCTCAGAGCCTATTCTCGCGATTTACAATCCGAAATTAGATGTTATTATTCAAACAGACGCGAACCTCGAAGGTGTAGGTGCAATATTGAAACAGAAACAGCAAAATGGAGATGTGAAACCGGTGGCGTATTTTTCAAAAAAACTAAATAATGCACAAAAAAAGAAAAAGGCAATATATTTGGAGTGTTTGGCGGTCAAGGAAGCCATCCACTACTGGCAACACTGGTTGATTGGAAGGAGGTTTACAGTCTTCACCGACCATAAACCCCTTGAAAACCTGAATATATAAAAACCAGAACGGATGAGGGACTTGGGGACCTGACTCTCTATTTATCGCAATTTGATTTTAACATAAAATACGCCCCGGGATCACAAAACCAAGAAGCTGATTGTTTGTCGCGAAATCCAGTCCTAGAAGCAAATAGTAAAAATGAAAAAGAAATAAAAACAATGAACCTTATAACTATCGAGGAATTACGGAAAGATCAGAATAGTATTAAAAAGGAAAAGCCCAACAATTATGAATTAATATCAGAGTCAGGAATAAAAATGATAAAAATCAAAAACAAAAAGAAAATATTAATCTCTTCTACACTAGCGAAAAAATTAATAAGAATATGCCATATAAATTACGGCCATATAAATAAGAATCAAATTAGGAACATGTTAGGAGAATATTACTATATTACAAAACTCGATCAAATGATTGAAAATCTAATTTCGGAATGTAAAATATGCATAGAAAACAAAACGAGAAAAGGGGCAAAACTGGGACTTTTTTCCCAGTTAGGCCCAGCAAAAAAACCCTTAGAAATAGTATCCTTAGATACGATTGGAAGATTCGTTGGTAACAATTCCACAAAAAAATATCTCCATCTTTTAGTTGATCATTTCACTCGTTTTGCTTTCATTGTAACATCCACAACTCAAAAACCAAAAGATTTTATACAACTTGTAAACAAAGTTGCGAGTTTTGGAAAGATTGGTGAAATCCTAGCGGATCAATACAGCGGGATAAATTCAGAAGAATTCAAAAAGCTACTCCGAAAATTAAATACAAAATTAACTTTCACAGCAGTAAATTGTCCATTCTCGAACGGATTAAATGAAAGGCTCAATCAAACTTTAGTTAATCGCATCCGATGTAAACAAAACTCAGAACCGAACAGACCATGGTCAATGCTGGCGGAGGAGGTAGTGGAGGAGTATAACAACACTGCCCATTCCTCTACAGGTTTCTTGCCAGCACACCTGCTCTTAGGTAAAGAGTCGGAATTAATACCGCAAGAACTTCGGAAAGTATCGAATTTACAAGCTGATCGAGAAATAGCGTTCCGAAATTCACAAAGATCACGGGACAAAAATTTCAAGAGAATTAATAAGAACAGGAAACACTACGACTTTAAAATAGGCGATCTCGTGTTTGTGAGCGTCGGAAACAAATTGAATAAAGGAAAACTTGATAAAGTGCGAAAGGGACCTTATAAAATTCTAAAGAAAGTTTCAAATACAATATACGAAGTAGATATCGGAAAAAAAACAGCGGAATCGAATCGTCATCACATATCCAAATTGATTCCGGTAAGTGCGTCTGCTGTTGTAGAGATTCTTTCCCTGGACCGATCCTCGGTCTTGCCGTGGGGGGGGGGGGGGGGGGGGGGATGTAAGGTATGATATACCTTATGTGGAAACCCCCACTCCATATAAACACGCGCTAGCCGTGAACACAGCGTCGTCCCGTTAGGAGATGGATTCGTAGCACGTCGCGAATGAGTGGCGCGAGGAAGTTTGAGATGTGCCCGTGACGATTGTTCTCACGTGATCGAGTATGGTTAATCCGCGTTTCATAGTACAAATTTCTTTGTAATCAAAACCATTCACTTTGGTGAGATTATTCCGGGGGTCATTGGAACCCTGAGACGAGCCCTTACCTGTTGAATAACGACATCTTTTTCTTCGGCTTCTCCAGGTGAGGACTCGACCACGTGTTCATTATGGTATTGGAATTATTAAGGTTTAATTGTTAATTCGGACATATTCATATTATCTCATAAAATATATCACTCCAGATTTTGGAAGAAACACCGAAGTTGCACGTTATTCTACAGTGATTGAACAATGCCCTTACAACGAAGAAAAAGATAGGATATATATTTTTATATCATTATGATATATATATTGTTGCGCTCGCGCACGCTTCACGCTCACTCGCGCACACACTCCGCGGCACTCTCGCGGAAAGAAACGACTCGGTTATATGAAGAAAGCGAACGATTTATTCAGGAGTAAAGATACAAACGTCTTTTTAGTTTGACAGGCCGTCAACAACAACGACATGACAACGCGCCTGGCAACGCGTAAACAGGCGTCGCCAGGGAACAGGAAACATCCTCCGGTACGCATCTTCATTGCGTACCGGATAATCGGGCGCGGGCGCAACACTGCCCCCCTTCTTCTCAGATTGTCGCCCCCGACAATCCTTGAGGGGCAGAAGAAGTTCCTTCTCTCCCAACCGGCTCCAGGGCGGTTCTACTCCAAGCAGACCCCCAACCGGCTCCAGAGAGACGCAGCCTCGCGACCTTCTCCCAACCGGCTTCAGGGTGGCTCAACCCTCCTCACGGGTATCGAGTTGGCCCCCCCCTACCAGCTCCCAGGGAGAAGCCGCCCCGCGACCTTCTTCACCGCCGCCCATGTCCCTCTCGATGCTTGAGTCCTGTCTCTTGCGTCTTGACTCTTGAGTCTTGACTCTTGCGTCTTGACTCTTGAGTCTTCGTTCTTCGGACAAGGGGGGTGACTTTCGCCCTGTGGCACCAACGTCCCGCAGGACTCCCCAAGTCCCTGCCTCGGCATTCGCCCTAAGGCCCACGGGAAAACCACAGGACAAAAACCGTGGGCGAGGCAGTCTTCTTTACAAAAAGAGAACTCATCCCAGGAAAAGAAAGCTCCAGGCTCCGGAGACGTTCGCACGGCTCCGCCGGACATCCTCCAGCCCCGTGCCACGCGCCTTCTTTTTCCTAAGAAGAACGAAAAACGCAGTAACTCGTAACAAAAACTTAACTCTAAAAAAAGCAAACGGTACATTCCCTACGGGTTCCGACTCCCCCTCCTAAACTCCTCAAAACCGCCTTTCCAAGAAGGGCGCTAATCTATCCGCATGCACCACTCTCCGCCTCCGTCCAGGAGATTTCTGGATGCAGAAAACAACCTCGCTGAGCCTCCTCACCACTGTGAAAGGTCCCTCCCAACTACATTGCAGCTTAGGTGCCCTCCCGCACCTCCTGCGCGGATTATAGAGCCAGACTTTCTGACCTTCCTGAAAAAGGACCCGCCTGGCTTTCCGATCGTACCACGACTTGACTCGAGCGGACCTGATTCCCATCCGCCCTCTCACGGAAGAATGCAGCACTCCCAATTTGCGTCTCAAATTTCCGACGTAACCTCCTGGGTTCCGTGGAGCTACCCCCGGGGGACTCTCCTGAAGAAGATCCAGCGGCAATCTCAGATCACGGGCTAGGTACATCTCAGAAGGAGAGACGCCCGTCGTCTCATGCCTGGCAGACCTGTATGCGAGAAGAAACATCGGGATCCATCGATCCCAGTCCCGCTGGTCCTCTGAAACGAATTTCGCGAGGAAGTTGATTATCGTCTGATGCTGCCGCTCCACTTGCCCGTCGGACTGGGGATGTAGAGCGGTGGTTCTCGTCTTCCGACTCCCTAAAAGAACCATGAGCTCCGAGAAGAGCCTCGACTCGAAGTTCCTCCCCTGATCCGTGTGGACCTCCAGAGGAACTCCGTGTCTGGAAACTACCTGATTCACAAACACCTCCGCCACCGTCCTTGCCCTAATATTCCTGAGAGGAAAAGCCTCCACCCATTTCGTGAAACAGTCCACGACAACAAGCAGATATCTATTCCTCGCCCTGGTAGGAGGAAGTGGGCCCAAAATATCTAACTGGACCCGATGAAAAGGGGCTTCGGCATTGTATACCTGCAAAGGAGACTTCCCCTTCCCGGCAGGACCTCTTTTTGAGATGCAAACCTCGCAGGTTCTGCACCATTCTTCGACATCCTGTTTGCAGGTAGCCCAGAAGAAACGCTTCCGAATCTTATCCAGAGTCTTGTTCACCCCGAAATGTCCTCCGGAAGGAGTGTCATGAGCCTCCCGCAGAATTTGCTCCACCCGCTTCCGCGGAACTACGAGCTGCAGAAAATCAGATCTCAAGTTGGGCGCCGTCCACTTCTTGTACAGTACCCCATTCCTTAGGTACAGCGCGTCCCAATAACCCCGGTAGATCTGGGCTGAAACATCACCGGGAGCCAGCTCCGAACGAGGGGGGCAAACCCCAGATTCTTTTCCCCGGAGAAAAGGAGAAATACTCCCGTCTTCCGTCTGATCCGTGCGCCACCCCTCCAACCCTCCTCCGGCCAGGGTGATATGAGCGACGATGTTCTCCTTCCCCCTCGCGTTTCTTTCCACCTTTGAGCAGTACCCGCAACCGTCCGCCTCGCAGAAGCGTCTGGAAAGCCCATCGGCATTCTGATGGGTAAGCCCCTTTCGATGAACAACTACGAAATCGAACTGCTGGAGTTTTCCCAGCCAACGAGCTAATTGCCCCTCCAGGTCCCTAAAAGACAACAACCACCTCAAGGAGGCATGGTCCGAGCGAATCAGAAACCTCCTCCCAAGAAGATAATGGCGGAATGTCTTCAAGGACTCCACAATAGCCAACAACTCTCGACGTGTCACGCAATAGTTTCGCTCAGTCTTGCTTAGGACGCGACTGAAGTAAGCAATGACCCTTTCCTCCCCCTCCTGTTTTTGGGACAACACTGCCCCGATTCCTACGTTGGAAGCATCGGTATCCAAAACAAACTCTCCCTCACCCTTCGGGAATGCGAGGACTGGAGAAGAAGAAAGCTTATCCTTGAGAACTTCGAACGCGAGCAGACTCTCCTCTCCCAAAACAAAAGGAGTCTGTTTCTCCGTAAGGGAGTACAGGGGTTTAGCCAAAGAAGAAAACCCTTTAACGAATCTCCTGTAATATGAACAAAACCCGAGAAAGCTTCTCAGCTGCTTCTTGCTGTGAGGAATTGGCCATTCCCTCACAGCTTTAATCTTCTCGGGGTCCGTGGAAACTCCGTTTTCCGAAATAATATGCCCCAAATATCTAACGTTCCTCTCCAAGAAGCTGCACTTCTTCGGATTGACCTTCAAATTGGCCTCGCGCATCCGCTCGAAAACTTTCCTTAAATTTCCGAGCATTTCGGAGAAACTCCTCCCATAAATTAAAACGTCGTCGAGATAGACGAGACACCCTCTTTGCAGTAGGCCGTGCAGGACCCTCTCCATGAGGCGCTCGAAAGTCGCGGGGGCATTGCAGAGGCCGAAAGGCATTACGGTGAACTGCCAAAGTCCGTTCCCGATTGAGAAGGCAGTTTTCTCCTTATCCTCAGGACGAATTTTCACCTGCCAATACCCACTCTTCAGGTCCAGAGTGGAAAACCAAGAGTTCCCCGCGAGCTGGTCGAGGATATCGTCTATCCTTGGGAGAGGGTAAGAATCCTTCACGGTCACGTCGTTTAATTTCCTGTAGTCCACGCAGAACCTCAGACTCCCGTCCTTCTTCCGGACCAGGACAGCAGGGGACATCCAAGGACCTCGGGACTCTTCTATCACGCCCTCCCTCTTCATTTCCAAAATATTCCTCTCAACTTCCTCCCGCATTTGGATTGGTATTCGACGAGGAACCTGCTTAATGGGGAGAGAGTCTCTGACATCAATGGTGTGCTCCACCACGCCACAATTCCCCGCGACGATTTTCTCGGAAAATACGTCACGGAATTCCTCCAGGAACTCTCCGAAAACTCTTCTTTTCTCCTCATCAAGCTTCCCCGAATTCTTCTCCAAAAGCTCCTTCAAGAAAGGAGGGCTCTCTCCTTCTGAGACAACTTTACGGGAGCAACACAAAGAACTCTCCTTCGCAGGAGTCGCTTCTCCAAAAGCTAAATCAAAAATTCCCCCCAGATTCATTCTCGCCAAGAAATCCGCCCCCAGCAAGCAATCTTCTGAAATGTCCGCGACGAACATCGGAACCTCCCCGGAAAATCTACCGAGCTCTACCTTGACGGAGATTTCAAATTTGACAGGGACCTTCTCCCCCGTAGGATACCTCAAAGAAAAACCTCCTTCACAAACTCTTTCCCCCTTCTCCTCCACAAAACTGCTATTTAAAATCGAGACGTCGGAACCCGTATCTATTTTAAAGGAACACGGTCTCCCCTCTAATCTCCCGGTATAACGAAATTCCCCCAGAACCGCGCCACCGTCCGGGCGGAACAAAAACCGACCAACGACCGGAGCACCCCTCCTCACAGTTGAACTCGCTCCGGAAAGTTCAACTAGCCGCGGTTTCCCTCCTTCGCCGGGCACTCCGCGCGGAAGTGGCCGCTCTTGCCGCAGGTCCAACACTCCTTGGGCCCGTCCCCCCTCCCGAAGCGTCTATCCCCCCTTCTCCCTTTCGCATCCCTGTTCCCTCCGTCTGAAGGGGTTTTGCCGGCTCCCGTCTCCGACGAGCTTTTCTCCCCCGTGCCCGTACTTGGCCTGCGAGAGTAAAGATTTCCCCCCTCGCGGCCCTCTCCCAAAATTTCCCTCACGGCTTTCGCCCTCTCGATAGCCGCCTTTAGGGAGGAGACCCCCTCCAGCTGGAGCGTTCTCCTTATGAAATCGTTGGAGAGCGCAGAGATGAACTGCGCGCAGGCAATTTTCTCGCGAACATCGAAGGGGCACTCGGGATAGGCGTAGCGGGCAAGCTTCTCGAGCTCTGCCCCGAGCGCGGCGAAATCCTCCCCGAATCTCTGCCTCCGGTTCGCAAACCGGGTGTAGCTGCTTTGAGCCGAGTGCGTTTCCCCGAAACGCAACTCCAGCTTCGATTTAAGCTCCTCAAACTTCAAGCTGTCTGGATCCTGGACGGTCTCCAGGACGGAGCGCGCCTTCCCCCGCAAGCACGTAGCGAGAGCGACTGCCCTAAAAGAATCGCCCCAACGATTCGCTCGCGCAACTAAATCAAACTGAAGAAGGAACTCTTTCAGCGGAACCGAGCCGTCAAAGGTATCGGGCTTGAGTTTCGACGCGAACTCGGTGCTCTCGCCGTCCGCACACGCCGGAACGCGCCTCAAATCCGCGCGCCCCGCGTCTCCGCTCTCGCGCAAGTTCGCATCACTATTAATGGAAAGACTTAGCTGATTCGTGCGGAGGATCCGCAGTTCCTCGCCGTGCTGTCGCAGCTGCTCCACGAGTTCCTTTTCCCTGCGCGCCTGCTCCTCCCGCATCGAGCGCATCTCCGCGAGCATCTCCTGGATGGTCGCCGTCTCGGAAGAGGTCTCTGAAGCGGCCTCCCTGGCTCTCCTCCTCGTCAGGACGGGCGTAGTCGTCTCCGTAGACATCCCGCTGCGTCGGAGAACGAAGGCGCGTTCGTCGGCAAAAACGTCCTCGCACGTCCTATCCCGGACGAGCCCCCAAAATGTTGCGCTCGCGCACGCTTCACGCTCACTCGCGCACACACTCCGCGGCACTCTCGCGGAAAGAAACGACTCGGTTATATGAAGAAAGCGAACGATTTATTCAGGAGTAAAGATACAAACGTCTTTTTAGTTTGACAGGCCGTCAACAACAACGACATGACAACGCGCCTGGCAACGCGTAAACAGGCGTCGCCAGGGAACAGGAAACATCCTCCGGTACGCATCTTCATTGCGTACCGGATAATCGGGCGCGGGCGCAACAATATATATATATATAAAATAATTACTAATATATATAACAAAAAATTAATAATATATATAACAATTACATCAATATATTTTATTTCGATAGGAAAATGGATCATAATTCATATTTTTTTGCTTCTCAATATCAAGATGAAAATTACTGTGGAGAGAATCAATATTCTCAATATTCTGAAAATGAAAATGTTTGTGAAAATGTTCGCGAGCGAACGAAGGGCTCCGCTAAGCCCTCATCACGCTGCATTGCATCGCCTGTGTTGCATGGCCTGTGCAACATAGGTGGTGTAATGCAGCAATGATACACGTGGAGAGTAGCGACAGTAATGTGTGTTACATCGCACGCATTGCTGTCGTTGCTTTCCATTCGATTTGCACATGAGACTTACGTCCCGATATCAATACATTGTAAAACTTAGCCGCGCTCACGCTGGGCGCGCTTAACGTAAGACGGCGGCGCTGCCGTTTAAAAACATGTAAAACCTTGCGATCGTCCCCTAATTGTTTATTAGAATTTTCCGGGCTTTTCTGGGATGTTCTTTTTCTGGCGTCATTTCCTTCAAAAGGAAATGACGACAGAGAAGAACATTCTAGAAAAGCGCAGTATAAAAGCAATTGCTGAGAAGGGACGATCGCCAGTCTACTTTGAGCACTTCGAGTACGACCCGCACTTCTTTCGTTTATAATTCGCACGCTTTTTAGGATAATCGCTTTTTATCCTATCTTGTATTCGCGATAGCAGAGTCGCTTGCTCTGCTGTGTTTAATACGTGTTGTGAACTGTGTTTAATACTCGCATTGTCTGTGCTGTGTAACGCGTTCTGAAAGTGGTTGAGTGAGAAAAAAAACTGTGTAAATAACTTATATATATTGAGACTTTTATTGTAATCGTGACTTTTAATTATACTTTATTAATTACTGTTAAAAACTTGCGTGTGAGTTATTTGTGTGTGTGCGTGCTTGTGACTTTCCTTCTTGCTTCCAACAGTTCCATTCCGCACCGAACAGAAATAGAGAATCAAAATGAAATTGATGGAGATGCTTTGCTCATTTCTTTGGTGCGTGATTATCCCTACATATACATATAATAAGGAACTGACTGATTTTAAAGATACTTTTAAAAAGCAGAATGCCTGGACAGAAATAGCAAGCATTTTGAACATGACAGGTATATAATATATTTTTATACATTGCAATTTATTTTAATAGATTTTTAAATTGTATATGTTAAATCAGTGACAGTGTAATTTTTCATACTAGATTGTAAACTAGTAAACTACTTGCTGAAAATACAACTTGCAGCATTTTTAGCAAGACTAGATTGCATGCGATCTAACATGAAAAATTAATATATTTAATATTATTTTTGTTGTTAGTGGACGAGTGTCAATCACGATGGACGTGACTAAGAGAGCGATATACACGAGAAAAAAAACAAAGACAAGAAGAAACAACTACTGGAAGTGGAGCATCAAAAAGGAAAACTTTCAAATTTTTTAACAACATGCAATTTTTGGATCCATTTGTTAAGAAAAGAAGGTATAGTAAAAATTAAGATGTTGAAAAATTAGAATAATCAAGATTCCTTTTTTATATATTAGTCTCAGAACTCTTTGCATGTTACAGCAATTTCTTGACATTATTTTTTTCTTCTTTCAGAACAATGACTAATGTGCAACATGCCAAAAGTTCTCCATTGACAAAACGATGTATTTCTCTACAAAAGTAAGATGTATACATAATTCATATAAAATTAAAAGCGCTTTTATTTGCAAATCTGTAATAAAATTTCTATTTTCTAATTTTAGAAACTTTAACTTCAGTAATGAAAAAGACAATTCCTCTTTGGCGAATGCGGCCACCTTATAACAGAATTCTTCAAAAGTTAATAATGCAGAATTATTGGAACAAAATCGATTTACAAGCTTAAGTAGCAGAACGTTAATGTATCTCCTACAAATACAACTACCTTAATTGAACAACAACCTTTTACAGAAATAAATCAAGCAGAAATAAATCAAAGGTAAATATTTTTACAAGCATTTTTATTTATAGCATTTTTGTTTTATAAATTTTTTATTTTTTTCGTTTGAAAAAAATTCATATTTGTGTTTAGAGACTCAACTTCACTTTTACACAAATCAAGCGACGCGGTAACATCACGATGTCAGTCTGATGTTTCTTCAATATCAGTATTAAGTGTCTGAATATGCGCGAAAGAAAGGTTTAAATAGCCAAATAAAATCAAAAGGAAAATCGCAGCCAGATGTTGTAAATGCAATTTCTAAAGTTACATCTTTACTAGAGAATAAATACTCTTCAAAAACTGCTTCAACTGTTTCGTCATCTTTAAAACCGGAAGTAGAAGAAGATGTGGCTTTTTGCCAATTAATGCTGTCTTTACTTACAAAAATGCAGCAATGTAAAAGCACAGAAAAAAAAAGGAAATATTGCGCATTATATACGATATGTAGAATAATTAAGCAATTCTGAGAAATGCTATTTTTTAATGATATTTCTTTGTTTTTATGTTCAGAGTTTCAATAATATAAAATGTATTAACATTAATCAATTTAAGTTTTATTTTGTTTAAAGTTTAAATATAAAAATTGATACAGTTGAATAGTTTTGTTCTCTAGTAATATAAAGAGCTAGTTCCGATATTCACTGCAAGTACTGAAAATTTATAGTATACGTAACGTAGACTATAGATTTTCAGTACTTGTAGTTGCTTGCAGTGAATATCGGAAAAGAGCCAAAATATATCAGTATTAATATCAATTAAGTTTTGTTTTGTTTTACAGTTTAGTAATATTAAATGTATCAGTATTAATATGAGCAGCATGGATTATATTATATTATAGTCAGGTTTTAACTATTCCGGTGCAATATTAATACATGTCGAGACGCAAATGTCGATAATGCAACGTTTTGTTGGGGGGGAAAATTATTGAAAACTAACGGAGTAAGAGTTTAAAAATTGAGCGTGCACTGATTTAAATTTTTCTAAGTTAAAAGTGAGGATATATGCAATAATAAAATCATTTTGTTAGGTTGCGTTGATTTTTTTATTAGATTTTTTTTATTAGTATATAAATATGTAACACTAATGAAAAATATGATAATTTTATATTGCTTCCATGAAGATTTATCAATTCTTTAGGAAGATTTAGTTCCTTCTTGCAGTGCCAATGAATCCAAAAGAAATAAAAGTACCACTATCGGTACTACGTACACACAAATAATATGAAAACCTGTTTTATATTTTTTTTAGAGACTGAGAAGATATGTAATTTATGTATGTGCTTACTGTGATTTGTTATTATATGACACAAAATAAATTAATATTTTTGTGCATTTTACATAATTTATTTTATTTTTTTGACAAACATGTTTACATAATAATGTATTTTTTACAAATTTCATATCAATATTTTACAAACTATATTAGCACTTTGTAACGATGCACCCCGTAAAAGAGCATCGTCACGCCGGACACGAATAACCGTCAATGCGGCAAACGGGGCGCGGTGCGCCCCACATTATTTTAAACAATTTCACAAACGCTTGAGGCTAACGGTCTCGCGTAACGAGCGTTTCCGAGAGGACCCGACCGCTACCGAACGCCATAAAACAAACCCGTGTGTTTCGAACGCGCGAATCTAGCTCGTCGGTTGTCCGGGGTTCGATGGGTCGGATACAAATGATTCGAGTCGAGACTTTGAAAATAACAGAATAGAATTTATTATAAACGTAATTAAAGCTTAACAATGATATAATTGGTAGTGTGAGATAGAGCGGCACGGTGCATCCGTGTCGCGGAGCGAGTTTATCGGATTCGGCGCGAGCGGTAACCGTGCTGGTGTTGGAGCGCGCGATAGCGGGACCGGCGGAGAACAAGCCTGGTCACGCGGTAAGCGCGTGTTGCGGCGTGACGTAGTCGCGCGCGAATTACCGTAACGATGGCGTGTGCCGCGGTAGCGTAACCCGGCGCGGCGCGCGGGATATGATACAGCCGTACGAATGGCCGGTGCGAAATCCAAGTCGGCGCGATTTCGTGGTTTCGCGTATCTTCCAAAAGTGATTAGGACAGGCTCGGGTGGTATGTGCCGGGGTGTGTGGGGTCGAGAACACTCGACGGAGATAGAGAACGCTCTACCCCGCGCCCTTTCACTGAGGGACTTCCTGGTAGTCTTAATCGGTCGAGAACTCTCGACGGAGACAGAGAACTCTCTACCCACTTCGTAAAGCGGTCCTGCATATTCAGGATCCATGCGTGGCCTGTCCTGGAGCGGGGTAAAGGGCCGATTAAGTCGATCGTGACCTGTTGCCACGGTCGGTTGACGGGGGTGGCGTGTAGTGTCCCGAGCGGTTTGTTCTGGTCCGCTTTATGAGCTAGGCAGCTCGGGCAGCTGCGTACGTACCGCGCGATTTCCCGGAACATTCCCGGCCAGTAATAGTACGTCGCGACGCGGGCGATGGTCTTCGCGATTCCTGCGTGCCCTGCGGTGGGGTGGTCGTGATAGCGGGCGAGTATTTCCGGTCTCTTATCTTTCGGTATACACTCCTTCCATTGCTCCTCGAGTGTCGTATCCTTGAAATCGAGCTGGTGGAGGACGTGCCGGTATAATGTGTTGTCCCTGATTTGGTAATCGGGGTGTTCTCGGGGTCTATCGTGCGTACGTTGCCACTGTCGTCGGTACCATGGGCATTTGATTGTGACGATGTTAGCGACTACCGGTTGTCGCGAGAGCGCGTCAGCTACTTTGTTAAGCGTCCCTTTTCGATACTTGACGTCGAACTGGTACTGTTGCAGTTCGAATGCCCATCGCCCTAGTCGTCCGGACGGCGACTCCAGCTTTTGCAACCAGCGGAGTGACTGATGATCGGTAACGACGGTAAACTGGTAGCCCTCGAGGTAACCTCGCATTCGGCGGATTCCCCATATTACGGCCAGGCATTCCAGCTCGGTTGCGCTATAGTTCTTTTCGGCTTGATTGAGGGTGCGACTCGCGTATGCGATAACCCTTTCTCCCTCTGGAAAGTACTGCGTGAGTACCGCCCCCAGGCCCGTGGTGCTGGCGTCGGTTTGGAGTACGAAAGTTCGCGAGAAATCCGGACATGCCAGGACGGGCGCGGTGGTCAGTGCGGCTTTCAGATGCTCGAATGCTGCTTGTTCGGTTGGTCCCCAGTTCCATCGTGCGTTCTTCCGCGTGAGGATCGTGAGGGGCGTAGCTATGGTGGCGAAATCGGGGATGAACCGTCGATACCACGATGCCATGCCGAGGAACTGCCGTACCTGCCGTATCGTGTGCGGGGCCGGCCACTCCCGTATCGCCTTAACCTTTTCAGGATCCGTGCGAATACCGTCCCGGTCGACCATGTGGCCGAGATACTTCAGCTGCGATACACAAAATCGGCACTTTTCGGGGTTTAGCTGGAGGCGGGCCTCCCGGAGACGACGGAATACCTCCCGCAAAGTGTTCAGGTGGGCGTCAAGCGTTTTGTTGCAGACGTTGATGTCGTCTAGGTAGACAAAAACGTTGGGTTCTAGCTCGGGTCCCAGGATTGTGTCCAATAAGCGCTGGAATGTGGCGGGGGCGGAGTGCAGACCGAAAGGCATAACTTTGAACTGCATAAGGCCTTTTCCTGGCACCGTGAAAGCCGTGATCGGCCGACTCTCCGGTGCCAAAGGTATCTGCCAATACCCGCTTTTAAGGTCGAGAGTGGTGAGATATTGAGCTCCCCGTAGTTTGTCCAAAGTGGCCGTTATCTGGGGTAGCGGGTAGGCATCGGTCTCGGTCACCTGGTTCACCCACCGGAAATCTATACAGAACCGTGGCTTGCCGTCCTTTTTCTTTACGATTACCACGGGCGAGCTCCACGCGCTGTGGGACGGCTCGATGATTCCGTCCCGTAACATAGCTTCTATCTCGTCATTGATAATTGCTTGCATAGCTGGGTTCCGCGGACGGTATCTTTGTTTGATTGGAGGGCCCTCCTTGACGCGAATAGTATGTTGGATTTTGTTGGTCGGACCTTGTACGTCGCGGAATAAAGCCAGTTCTTCCCGCAGGAATTCCTGCAAACGATCTGTGTTGTCTGGGCTGGTCGTGTGCTCCGCGGTTAGCGGTGTGCGCCGCGCCGGGTTACGCTACCGCGGCACACGCCATCGTTACGGTAATTCGCGCGCGACTACGTCACGCCGCAACACGCGCTTATCGCGTGACCAGGCTTGTTCTCCGCCGGTCCCGCTATCGCGCGCTCCAACACCAGCACGGTTACCGCTCGCGCCGAATCCGATAAACTCGCTCCGCGACACGGATGCACCGTGCCGCTCTATCTCACACTACCAATTATATCATTGTTAAGCTTTAATTACGTTTATAATAAATTCTATTCTGTTATTTTCAAAGTCTCGACTCGAATCATTTGTATCCGACCCATCGAACCCCGGACAACCGACGAGCTAGATTCGCGCGTTCGAGACACACGGGTTTGTTTTATGGCGCCCGAACAGGGACTCGAACCCTGGACCCTCAGATCCCTCCCACTTTTTATAAATAGAGTATAGGGTTGTATTTTATTACAATTATATGTAGTAGTACATAAGATTTTTATTTTATTACACAATGTACTTACAATATGTTTCTGTATTATTACAAAAAAGTTCTTACAATGTTTCTGTATTATTACAAAAAAGATATGTAGTTTATTTTATAATAATTATACGAAGTATATTAAACGGTTATATTAAACGGTTTTTTGCAAATTAATCAATTTACTCCTCTCTTTTTTTCACCCGCTAAGGTTCAACTGAATCATATATATTTCTTATTTAATAAATAGATCACGGTTCATAAGTTTGGGGGATTTATAAGCTTACTTTATATATAAAGTAAACTTTAGTAAGAAGATTTAGTAAGACTTTTAATATAAATTATAATAATTAAGTTATAACTTATATTATTATAATTTATATTAAACGTCTTATTAAGTCTTCTTACTAAAGTTCATCCCGATGTTATCCTCTTCTAACATAATCATACTGCCAACAAATTTCACCAGGTGATGTCATAAAATAATCTGCAAGTTTATCGCGTTGCTTATAAGCATTTGCAGTAGCACGATGCATGGAAGTAGGAGCTATATTTGTAAGTACACTTTCATATTGCCGCCACTGTCCAGGGATTATGTTCCCTTCTGCATCTTCTGACAAGTAACCCTACCCAAGTGTAAATCACCGATTTTTCTGCAACTTGGCATGGTATTAAAACATCGAAAAATATTTGACACGTATTTTTTTATATCGGCCCGTTTTGCATTTTAAGGGTAGAAAACACCCTTTTTCAATAAAAGGGGATGAAATAAATATCTCAAAAAGTACTTATTATATTTTCATGAAACCTGTTACTCGGGGGTTTTCGAGGTCGCTGATTACGAAACTGATGCCAGATTTTCAAAATTCAAAATGGCGCATCCAATATGGCGGACAAAAAACTAAAAATCAATCGAACTTTCATGAAATTTGTCACTCGGTGGTTCTAGAGATCGCTGATTACGAAAATCATGTCAGATTTTCAAAATTCAAAGTGGCTGATCCAATATGGCGGACGAAAGATTAAAAATCAATCGAATTTACTTGGAATTCATTATTCAAGGGTTATCGGGGTCGCTGATTACGAAAATGATATCAGAGTTTCAAAATTCAAAATAGCAAATCCAGTATGGCAGACGGAAAAACTAAAAAATAATCCAATTTGTTTGAAACGTATTAAGGAGGGTTGATACCCTAAAATCTGTTCATCGACAAATATTTTTTTTATAATGCATTTGCGCACTTAAATATCATTTCTAACGAGATTGCTGAAAGGATAGAGGCCCCTTTTTGAAAAAAAAAACTGTTAAACCAGCATTACTGTTTTTTTTTCATTATATGTTTAATAAATAAAAGTTACAAACTAAATTTGGGGAATTTAATTCAGAGAATTTGTAGAGAATCAAATTCTTAAGAAATTCAGCAAACTTTCATTGAAATTCGTTAATTATTAAAAATGTTAACATTTTTTTAAAGAAGAAAATTTCAGTAGTAAATAAAAAGTATTAATAGAATGAATTTTGGCGATTTAATATTTTTTTTCAGGAAAAAGAGACCTTTTTCCCTTCATCCCCTTCATCGTTAAAAGTGATTTATTGCTATGTGTTTCAAGTCACGAATGAAATTATTTGAAGGATGCAATTTGATTGATTTTTAATTTTTTTATCCGCCATATTGTATCCGCCATTTTGAATTTTGAAAATCTGACAACATTTTCATAATCAGCGATCTCGAAAACCAACGTAAAGCAGCTACAAGATATGTTGATTTGATTTTCCATGCTGTACCAGTCTCGCTCTTTGCCGAACCAAGGAATAACCGACGTGGAGGTGGCGAGATCTATTCCCATTTTTTTTGTAATTTTTTTGTATTTTTAAACTTTTTTTGGTATTTTTTTGGCATTATTTTGTGTGTTTTTTTTTTACATTTTTTTGTATTTTTTTTAAATTTCTTTTTTATATTTTTTTCTCAAATTTCTCATTTGTTCATTTTAAGTCCTCACAATAATGTGGCATGTTTTCGTCAGTAATTGCAAAAAAGTGTTGTATGCACATTGATTGTGTGCACCATGCACATCTTATTATGGCAATGTTCACGCAGAAACTGCAGCCTGGCTCACAATTCTTTAAGCAAAATTCTACAGGTGTCTCGCACTTTTCTGGTACTTCTGTCAGGTAACCACTCTTCGACCAAGCGTATTTAAATAAATTCCCAAATCTTGACGATGAAAACTGATTGTGGATTAAAGATTGCATTTTAAGTATATTATTTCGCAAGTGCAAATTCACGTCACAATCGTATAATAAAATTAAATCCGAAAATTGCCTAACAAAATTTTTCCACGGCCTGAAAGCATAAACATCAAGAGGTTGAATGAAACCAGTGGTTCCAGCAGGAATTGTGAGGACTTTGACATCTTTATTACCTTTATCTATAGCGTCAAACTTTCTTTCAGTTTGGTCAGTCCATGAATCTAATAAAAGAATAGATTTTTCTCCAGCATTTGGCAGAAAACATTCTTTAAACCACTTAATGGCAAGATCGGACGTCAATTTCCCTGATTTCGACGCAAATACTACGATGTTGTTTGCCCTATACAAATTTTTTTCTACAATTGGTCCGAATTTACCATTAGGTTCTTGCAGCACTATCAATAAAGGAGACTTTAACTGCCCGTCGGCAGAAACGATTGGCTGGATAGTATAACTATGGGTTAAAGAATTTATTGACTGTGCTATGCATTCAACTTTTGAAGAGCCCTTGAGTGTTAGCGTCCGACCTGCGTGCGTTTCTAAATTAAATCCTGACTGATCCGAATTAAAAACATTACTTTCTCCTATTAATAACAACACTTGTCGCACCTTGGAGACAAACTCATTGGATTTTTGTAATATTTCGTCCCTAGTTGCCATGTGTTTTTTAGTCACGAATTTATTAATTTTCCTGGATACGATTCCATGCTGTACTTTAAAATTATAAATCCATTTTGTCGAAGCAGTGAATAAATCACGTGACAAATCGACTTTTTCTCTTGCCTGTAAAGCCCATCTTTTTAGATCATTGTCATGAATTGGGAGGGATTTAGCCGACGCACTTTGAAATTGATCTAAAACGAATTTTGATATCTGCAGCAACTTTTCATGCCTACTTCCTTGTTTAATTTGTTCCTCCCATCTGTACAATAATGTAATATTTGCAACTTTTTTAAAATGGTGTTGAACTCTTCGAAGAGGAACGGGTTTCATCTTACCTGAACGCCAAAATTCTACGGCTTTTCTTTTGTACTCAATGTCCACGTCAATTTTCACTTTTTTTGATCCTATTTCTAAAATTTCTGAATCATTTTCGAAATCATCTTCAATGAAAACTGCTTCGGGATGCACGCTTTCGTCATTATAGCATAAAGTATCCCATACCTCAATTGCTACTCTTGTATCTATTGATTCCTTAATTAAATTTGCGATAGAGTTTGCAAGAGATTTTTCATCATCTGTGATGACTGAATCGATATCATATTCCGGCAAATCAAAAGTTTTTTCCAATAAACGTACAACGTTCTTTGGATTTATTGCCATTCTGCTAAATCCTGATCAATATCGAAACACTAAAAACTACAGGGTTAGGAAAGCAAAACACCTAATGTATTTAACATTAATGCGAAATACCAATAAACGTACAACGTTCTTTGGATTTATTGCCATTCTGCTAAATCCTGATCAATATCGAAACACTAAAAACGTTGTACGTTTATTGGAAAAAACTTTTGATTTGCCGGAATATGATATCGATTCAGTCATCACAGATGATGAAAAATCTCTTGCAAACTCTATCGCAAATTTAATTAAGGAATCAATAGATACAAGAGTAGCAATTGAGGTATGGGATACTTTATGCTATAATGACGAAAGCGTGCATCCCGAAGCAGTTTTCATTGAAGATGATTTCGAAAATGATTCAGAAATTTTAGAAATAGGATCAAAAAAAGTGAAAATTGACGTGGACATTGAGTACAAAAGAAAAGCCGTAGAATTTTGGCGTTCAGGTAAGATGAAACCCGTTCCTCTTCGAAGAGTTCAACACCATTTTAAAAAAGTTGCAAATATTACATTATTGTACAGATGGGAGGAACAAATTAAACAAGGAAGTAGGCATGAAAAGTTGCTGCAGATATCAAAATTCGTTTTAGATCAATTTCAAAGTGCGTCGGCTAAATCCCTCCCAATTCATGACAATGATCTAAAAAGATGGGCTTTACAGGCAAGAGAAAAAGTCGATTTGTCACGTGATTTATTCACTGCTTCGACAAAATGGATTTATAATTTTAAAGTACAGCATGGAATTGTATCCAGGAAAATTAATAAATTCGTGACTAAAAAACACATGGCAACTAGGGACGAAATATTACAAAAATCCAATGAGTTTGTCTCCAAGGTGCGACAAGTGTTGTTATTAATAGGAGAAAGTAATGTTTTTAATTCGGATCAGTCAGGATTTAATTTAGAAACGCACGCAGGTCGGACGCTAACACTCAAGGGCTCTTCAAAAGTTGAATGCATAGCACAGTCAATAAATTCTTTAACCCATAGTTATACTATCCAGCCAAT